>JAJPUD010004627.1:19488-57944 GCA_023553655.1 Myrmecobius fasciatus | reverse complement strand
CAGCTTTTGGAATAAGTACTCATTATTTGGCAAAAACTGCTGGGAAAATTGGAAACTAGAGTGGAAGAAATTAGGGCTTGACCCACACCTAACACCCCATACCAAGATAAGATCTAAATGGGTCCATGATCTAGATATAAAGAGTGATATTATAAGCAAATTAGAGAAACATAGGATACTTTACCTCTCAGACCTGTGGAGATGGAATAAATTTATATCCAAAAAAGAACTGGAACTCTTAATTGAACACCAGATAGATAAATTTTGACTATATTAAGTTAAAAAGTTTTTGTACAAACAAAACTAATGCAGACAAGATTAGGAGGGAAGCAATAAATTGGGAAATCATTTTTACATTTAAGGGTTCTGATAAAGGCCTCATTTCTAAAATATATAGAGAATTGTCTCATATCTATAAGAATTCAAGCCATTCTTCAATCAATAAATGGTCAAAGGATATGAACAGACAATTTTCAGATGATGAAATTAAAACTATTTCTAGTCATATTAAAAGGTGCTCCAAATCACATTGATCAGAGAAATACAAATTAAGATAACTCTAAGGTACCACTACACACCTGTCAGATTGGCTAAGGCAGCAGGAAAAGATAATGACGAATGTTGGAGGGGATGTGGGAAAACTGGGACACTGATAAATTGTTGGTGGAACTGTGAACAGATCCAACCATTCTGGAGAGCAATTTGGAACTATGCTCAAAAAGTTATCAAACTGTGCATACCCTTTGATGCAGCAGTGTTTTTATTGGGCTTATATTCCAAAGAGATCTTAAAGGAAGCAAAGGGACCCACATGAGCAAGAATGTGGCAGCCTTTTTTGTAGTGGCTAGAAACTGGAAACTGAATGGATGCCCATCAATTGGAGAATGGCTGAATAAATTAGGGTATATGAATGTTACGGAATATTATTATCCTATAAGAAACGACCAGCAGGATAATTTCAGAGAGGCCTGGAAAGACTTGCATGAACTGATGCTGAGTGAAATGAGCAGAACCAGCAGATCATTATACACAGCAACAACAAGACTATATGATGATCAATTCTGATGGACATGGCTCTCTTCAACAATGAAATGTTTCAAACCAGTTCCAATTGTTCAATGAAGAAAGCCATATACACCCAGAGAGTGGGATGTGAAATGTGGACCACAATATAATATTTTCATGCTCTCTATTGATGTTTGCTTGCATTGGGTTTCCTTTCTCAGATTTTTTTTTCTTCTTGTAGATATGATTTTTCTTGCACAGCAAGATGTGTGGAAATATGTATACATATATTCAATTTATCAAGTATTTTAACATAATTAACATGTAGTGGACTTCTTGCTATGTAGGGGAGGGGAAGGGACTAGGGGGAGGAAAAATTTGTAAAGGAAAGTTTTGTAAGGGTCAGTGTTGAAGAACTACCCATACATAGGTTTTGCAAATAAAAAACTTTAATTAAAAAAAAATAATAATGCCAATTTCCCCACAACTCATCTCTGTCAGTTTTCAGGGTATGAGGTAAAACCTTAAAGGTTTCATTTCTTTTATTATTAGTCAATTGGAGCATTCATATGTTTGTTAATAGTTGGCAATTCTTTTGAAAACTCATGATCATATTCTTTGATCACTTATCTCTTGAGGAATGCCTTTTGATGATATGTATTTATTATATACATATAACATAATTATTATTTATCTTGAATAATAATTCCTTACCAGAGAGATTTGACATAAACAAATTTTCCCCCTTTCAATTGCTTTCCTTCTTATCTTAGATATATTAATTTGGTCTGTGCAGGTCTTTTTCTGCTATTCTGTAATTAAAATAATCTATTTTATCTTTTGTTATTATCTCTACCCCATGTATGGTGAAGAATACATCTACCTAGAGCTATTATGGTATATGATCTGCTTTTTCTTTTAAATTTTTTGCACAGATAATAAAGTCATATATACATGTAGAATGAATTGTGAAATATAAGTCAAAGGTTAATTTCTTCCAGCCTGCTTTCTAATATTTCCAGCAATTTTAAAAAAATCAAACAGGGAGTTCTAACTAATTTATTAGGTTTTCTAGTTTATTAGACACAGGATTATTGAGTTCCATTGTGTTCTTGAGTCTCCCCAATCTGGTGTGTTCCAATGACCTACTTCCTATTTTAACCAATATCAAATGGTTCTGATTACTTTATAATACAGCCTGAGGTTGGGGAGTGCTATTCCTTCTTTTTATTTCCTTTTACATTCTAGATCTTTTATTTCTCCAAGTCAATTGTAATTGTTTTATTGAGTTCTATAAAGTATTTATTATTTGATTGGCATTGCATTGAGTATAAGTTAATTCTGAAAGTATTTTTATTACACTGGCACAATCTAGGCACAAGCACTGAACAAACATTCTTCAAGCTATTTAAACTCAAGCACCATGCAATTGAATCTATGCATATCTTCTATGGGCTTTGGAAAATTGATCCCCACATAATTTATGCATTTTATCATTATCAATTATTATTATTTATTATATTATCATAATTGGAATGGATTTCCCTATTATTGTCTCTTGGATTTTGTTATGTAGAAATGCAGCTAATTTTTGAGGATTTTTAAAAAAAAAACTAAAAAAACCTAGTCAATTTATTCAATTGCCTAGAATTTTCTAAATAAACCATCATATCAATATCAAATAGGGATATTTTTTATCTCTTTACCTATCCTTAGGCCTTTAAAGCTCAAGTCTGACCATGAACAATCCCCTCCCTCACCCAACAAAGTTCTAGTGGCTAACAACCACCTCTAAGATAAAATACACTCTTCTGATTGGCTGTTAAAAGTTCTTCACAATCTAGTTTTTTCCTATCCTTTCCATATTTGTAATATATTATTCTACCTCAAGCACTTTATATTCTAGTAAAACTAACTTAGTTGCCAATTTCCTTTACCATAGTGCACTTCTTATCTCAGTATTTTTGTACAGCCTGGTGTGTTCATCACAGAATCTCTTCAGACAAGTGCCACTTCTGTGAGGCCTATTCTTTTGTTTGAAGTAGTGATAGCTGCCACTCCCTGCTCCCCTCACCAAATGACATTGTATGTATTTTGTATTTATTTACCTGAGTTCAATACTGACTTCCTTCAGCATAACATAAGCTCTTTGAGGGCAAGAATATTTCATTTTTATCTTTGCCTCTCTACAGCTTAAGATGGTACTGAAACAAAGTAGATAAACTAGTACTTTTTAAATCAAGTAAACACATGACATAGGAAGGAAAATAGCATTTTTTTCAATGTAAAACAACAGTATTAGAGAATAGTTGAAGATATCTAAAATTTCATCTCTATAATAAGTCATTCCTCCCCTCAATTTATGGGTTGACAGTTCCAGTTGTTCAGTGAAGAGAGCCATATACACCCAGAGAGAGGGATGTGAAATGTGGACCACAACATAACATTTTCATGTTCTCTATTGAGGTTTACTTGCATTGTATTTCCTTTATTGGATTATTCTTTCTTGTAGATATGATTTCTCCTGCACAAAAAATGATGCAATAACTATACATATATTCGATTTCTTAAGTATTCTAACATAATTATCATGTAGTGGATATCCTGCCATCTAGGGGAGGGGTGGGGAGTAGGGGCGAAAAATTTGTAACAGAAAGCTTTGTAAGGGTTAATGTTTAGGAATTACCCATACATATGTTTTGCAAATAAAAAATATTAATAAAAATAAAAAGTAAAAAAAATTTATGGGTTGAATTAAAAACTAAAATGCAGGTCAATTCATTAAAAGGAAGAAGGCTATTCAGTAACTGTCTCATTACTATGTACCACAGTACAAGAGAATAAAAAGGCCTATTTGTAATAGAAACTGATTACCTTAAACTTTTCTAATTTTAAGTTAGACTTTCCCCTTATGAATCCAAGATAATAAAAATCATGAAAAGCCTATAACATGGTTAACCAATAAAAATTAGTCTAGGTAACAATGTTTTCCTTTCCAAAGTAGACATTTTAGGTGGTTCTGACTATACTGCAACTAAGTTTTATGTGTTATTTACTCTCCCTACTTTTTTTCTAGAAACTTTTTTCTTCTGAAAAGGTAGATACAAAAATATAACTTCTTGAAAAAGGAGCTCAAAAAAGTATGCTGAAATAAAGTTTTCAACTCAAACTTGCATTTTAGGTTTCCTAGGGGAAATGGGATTTAATAATCCCTAGGGAAATAGCATATTCTATAAGTCTATATATGCTGAGCAAATTTTTAGAATATTAAGCATTGAATTATGTTATTCTTGTAGCAAAGTAATTTACTAGCTTATAAACTGTGACAACATGAAGCTTATAAACTGTGACAACATGAAGCTATCTTTGTTTCTGTGTCTAGGTTGGGACTTGGCAAATAGTAAACACTAAATAACTGACTTAAAACACATAAAACCCACATATTACGCAATTTCACTAAAACAGAACACCTTTATACAAGGTCCCATATTAGTTTGTTTGGGAAATAGTAAAGTGAGTAATATATAATCTCAACCTTCAAGAAACTGACAATTTAAGAGAAAAAAATCTATCCAATACACACACTTCAATAAAATTAGGAAATGTGATAAAGAAATCCTTTACTTTCATTTCTCTCCAAGACTTTTCAAGGTCTTTAAAAGTGCCTCTGTATCCTTGCTCTTTATTACACTTTGTTTTGCCATTCTTAGCTATAGCAAAGCTAATGTCTACCTGTTGACATCTTACTAATCTTTTAGAACTAGGCTTAAGCATACCTCTTCCATGAATTCTTCCCTGAACATTAGTCTGAAGTGACCTCTTCCTTCTGATCTCTCTGCAATCTAATTTTGTTTTGTACTTAAAATACAAATTAAATGGCATCTATATATATGTTCTTTCTCCTATACTAAACTGTGCCCCTCTTTCAGATATATAGTATCAAATATATCAGAATATAAGTATCAAATAGTGATCTTTCCAAAGTGCATGTGTTTGTGTGTGTGTGTTTATACACATATGTATGCATATGTATGTATATCTATCCCTCTGTGTGATGTAACCATTTTTCCCAGATACTCTGCTCTTTGGTTTATGTCATAATACATTCTCAAAGTATGAGGAGCAAACAATTCCTAAAATATGAATGCTCCATTAGTCTTTATCCTTGAGCTACCTTTCTAGTCTTCACCAGAATAAATGAAGGCCTCATCTACTCCCATAGTTTCCACCACTTTTATACAGGTGACTCCTATGTCTATTTCTGAAACCCAGCTCTTTCCTCAGAGCTATAGCCTCACATTCCAAATAGGGAATCTCTACATGAATATCTCATTAGTATACATTCAAAAATTATCAACTCCTTTCTTCTTCTTTTCTTGTTGGCAACACCATATAATCCTTGATGTCCATGCTTAAAACCTAAATCATCTGGTTTTTCTTGTGCAGCAAGATAACTGAATAAATGTATGCAAATACTGGACTTAAAATATATTTTCACCATGTTTTAAAATATATTGGATTACTTGGCATCTAGGGGAGAAGGAAAAAAGGGAGGGGAAATTGGAACACACGGTTTTTATAAGGTTTAATGTTGAAAAATTACCCATGTATCTCTTTTGAAAATTAAAAAGCTTTAATTTAAAAAAAAAAAAGTGAGGAAATAGGGACTGGTGACTCCCTAATAAGGAATGTTGAATAAAAAGTTGTTTTTTTTTAAAAAAAAAATCTAAATAATCTCTGAGACCTCCTTTTTTATATTACCTCACACATCCAATTGATTTCCAAGTCCTGTTGAATATTTTGCCAAGACAAATCTTTTTATCTATCTGGTTTGCTTTTCAATTGCTCCAACCAGACTTTTTTTTTTTTTTTTTTTTTAAATCTGGCCTGGACTATTTTAGTAGTCAAATAGCTATCTTAACTCTAATCTCTCCTTTCTCCTACTTGCCTTCTGAAAGATCATAAAGATAATTTATATCACTGAAAGATCATAAAGATAATTGTTGTAATGTTCCACATAAGGTTTTATTTCTCTGCTCAAAAACTTTCGATTACCCAGTGCCTACCAACCAGCAGGAAAGCTTCTGATCCAGATTTTCAAAGGGTCTGCAATCTGACTAAAAAACACCTTTTGATGCTTCTCAAACTATTTTTCTCTGAGGAGCCTATACTTCCAGAAAAACTAGAACTTAGGGTTACATAATGTCCTTTTTTTCTGTGTATTCCTGTGTTAAGATTGTGCTCTTAATCCAATGCCACTTTTAAAATACATCCCTTCCTTAAAGGTCTAATTCGGGTACTACTCCTCAATGCCACCAATTGAATATAATCTCTTCCTCTAATAGTACTCACTACCATATTTTGCTTGGCCCTCTACTATGCAGTTAACTGTGATATGACAGAATACAATTCTCCATTCCTTTTAGATATTAACCATTATCTCACACATCTCGCTTTTTATGGCTAAACTCCTCGAGGAGGCCATCTACAATAGAAGCCTATCCTTTGCCCTTTCAGCTAAGAACTTAAAGTCATATTTGGCTGGGGAAGGGGAAGAGGGAAAAGAAACCATAGTTTCCTCTTTTCTACTTTCTCAGGGGCCTTTCTCCGCTATCTCCTCCTTAATCTGACTCACATGAAGAGATGGCCCTTCCCCCTCTAACATGCACAAATGATAACATTCCACCTTGTCTTCTTCAGTAGACATCTCTACATTTTTCATTTATCTTCAATCTCTTATCTAGCTGCTTCTGCTCATATCTAGTCCATTCTCAAAAAAATCTTCAATTGATCTATCTATTCCTGCTATTGCCCCTTTTCATCCCTCCTTCCTGTGGATAAACTTGAGATAGCTATCCATAATAGATGCCTCCATTTCCTTTCCTCTCACTCTTAATTCTCTAAAGTCTGACTTCTAAACTTCATTTAACTTCCACTTAAACAAAACTCTTCTCTTCAAATTTATGTAACTATGTATATTTTATGTGTGTGTATATAATGCATGTACATATGTATGTATAGATAGAAGGTGTAACAAAGACCATGCACAGTTTAGTTACTTTACAGATATAGTTACAAAGGTTTTCAGAATGATTAGACTCATTCACAGCTTAACCAATATTGCATTCATGAGAGTGGTTTTCCATAGCTCCTTTAATAGTTGCCATTTTTCATTTTTGTTATGATCTTAGTCAGTTTTATTGGTGTAAGCTGAAACCACAGAGCAGCTAAGGAATAGAGAAATGTATATTTCCCTATTAGTGATTTGGAGCATTTTTTTTTCATGCATTTATTCATAGCTTGGATTTCTTCCTTGAAAAATAGCTGTTCAGGATCCAACCATTCTGGAGAGCAATTTGGAACCATGCTCAAAAAGTTATCAAACTGTGCATACCCTTTGATGCAGCAGTGTTTCTATCAGGCTAATATCCCAAAGACATCTTAAAGGAAGGAAAGGGACCCACATGTGCAAAAATGTTTGTGGCAGCCCTTTTTGTAGTGGCAAGAAACTGGAAACTGAATGGATGCCCATCAATTGGAGAATGGCTAAATAAATTATGGTATATGAATGTTATGGAATATTATTGTTCTGCAAGAAACGACCAGCAGGATGATTTCAGAGAGGCCTGGAGAGACTTGCATGAACTGATGCTGAGTGAAGTGAGCAGAACCAGGAGATCATTATACATGGCAACAACAATATTACATGATGATCAATTCTGATGGACATGGCTCTCTTCAACAATGAAATGTCTCAAATCAGTTCCAATTGTTCAGTGAAGAAAGCCATTAACACCCAGAGAGAGGGATATGAAATGTGGACCACAACATATCATTTCCATGATCTCATCGATGTTTGCTTGCATTGGGTTTCCTTTCTCAGACATTTTTTGTTCATGTAGCTACGATTGTTCTTGCACAGCAAGATAAGTATGGAAATATGTATACATATATTTGACTTGTCAAGTATTTTAATATAATTAATGAGTAGTGGACTTCCTGCCATCTAGGGGAGGGGAGGGGACTGGGGGGAAAAATTGTAAGGGAAAGCTTTGTAAAGATCAATGTTGAGGAACTACCCATACATATGTTACGCAAATAAAAAGCTTTAATTAAAAAAAAAATAAAATTAAAATTAAAAAAAAAAAGCAAAAAAAAAATGACCAACAAGATGATTTCAGAGAGGCCTGGAGAGACTTGCATGAACTGATGCTGAGTGAAATTAGCAGAACCAGGAGATCATTATACATGGCAACAAAACTACATTATGATTTCTTCTCAGGTTTTTTTTCCCCCTGTACAGCAAGATAACTGTATAAAGATATATACACATATTTTATCTGTCAAATATTTTAACATAATTAACATGTATTAGACTACCTGCCTTTCAGGGGAAAGGGTGGGAAAATTTGTAACAGAAAGCTTTGCAAGGGTTAATGTTGAAAAATTACCTATGCATATTTTTTGCAAATAAAAAGCTCTATTAAAAAAAAAGAAAGAAAGAAAAGAAAACTAGCTGTTCATATTCTTAGATCTTTTACAGATTGGGGAATGGCACTTCTAATAATTTAAATCAATTTTTTATATATATTTGAAAGGAGATCTTATCAGAAAAACATAAAGCAAATATTGTGATTCTTGGATGATTCTAAAGATTTCTTAATTGCCGACTGATGACCTTTTCTCAATTCTCATCCCTCTTTATTTGCAGCCTTTAATACTGTAGATCACTTTGTTTTCTCTAGTATTCTCCTCAGTTCTCATAAAACAAATCTCTATCGATTTTCTTCCTAACTATGACCTTCTCCTTCTCAGTCTCTTTTTCTTTATCTGTAGCCAAATCATGCTTGTTAACTGTGAGTATCCCACAGGATTTTGTCTTGGGTCCTCTTCTCTTCTTTATACAAATTTAATTGGTGATCTCATCAGTCCCGTGGATTCAATTAGCTCTATGCTGATAATTGTCAATTCTACTTATTCAGTCCTAAACCTTTCTGAACTCCAGGATCACATGTCCAACCCCTACTGAGTATCTTAAAGTGGATGTTCTACACATCTTAAACACAACATGTCCAAAATTATACTCATTCCCCCTGAAACCTTTCCTGTCTTCCTAGCTTTCCTGTTGCTGTCCAGGGCTTAGATACCCTATCTTACGATATTGATGTCATCCTTGATACCTCACTTTTTCAACCCTCATATTCATCCTATTGCCACTGTCTACTTAACCTTCATAATATCTCTCATACACAACCTCTTCTCTCAACTCAACTCAACTACTAAAATCATCTTCCCATATTGTAAATTTGATGTCACTTCTCTAATTCCATACACTTCAATAGCTCTCAATCACTGTAAAGATCAATTATAAGATTCTTTATTTGGTATTGATAGCAATTCATAAACCTGTTCTCCATTCTCCCACTTTTTCAATCCTATTGTACAGTAGGGTATTGTAAAAAAAGAATAGAATTCTCATATAATTTGGAATATTTTTCTCTCATTCTTTTCTATTTACCAAAACCAAAATAAAAACTTTCTCTAGTTAATACTCATGCATTTGATCTTTTAGTATTTGGAAAAGCTCAATGTAATTCCAATACATTCCTTAAAATAATTTAGTTACAAAAATATTAAACATTTATCCTACAACTGCTTCTTGGGGAATCCCTTGGTGGTTTTAATACGACCATTAAATGATATCTGTCTGCAAGCATTCATTAGGGATCTACTATGTTCCAGACACTGCTAAATACTGAGGAGCAAAGAAAAACAAACAGTCCCTCTCTCCTTACCACTTAATGGGGAAGACAATTTTGGATACAAAATTTATCAAGTGAAACGTTGTGACTATATCTCTATTCTATCCCACCTTCTAAATAAAGGAAGCTTTCCCAGTCCTTTTACTTCTAAGGCCTTCCTTTTAGGATTAGTATATGTGTATGTATTAAAGGAATTGGGAATGGCTTCCTATAGGAAAACTTCCTGGGATATGTGTGTGTGTGTGTGTGTGTGTGTGTGTGTGTGTGTGTGTGTGTGTGTGTTAAAGGGGATTGGGAAAACCTTCCTACAGGAAATACATACACCTCTTTAATACACACACATATCTACATACATGTATTGTTTAAATGGGCAATAGGGTATATGGAATGTTCAGGAAGGCTAGCACTTCTGGTATAATGGCATGCCAAGCCCTCCACCTGATTCACCCAACTCTCTTGTCTCTCCTTGTGGATCCAAGAAGCTATAGCTAGCAACAGCCACCACACCCCCATAAACCATCTTGGCAAACAAGTTAAACCAGGTTGAGAGTAACTGGTAGGCCTTAAACCTGTTGTTGGTGAGTTAGGGAGATAGCTATCCCAAGCATGTGAGAGCCCCTTCCTGGCAGAAATGGGCAAATGAGAATAATTTGTTCCAAAGGCCATAAAGGCAGGTGAAGCAGGGACTGTGGAGCACTTAGAGCTTGATCAGGCAATGGAGACCAGTCATCTACTGTATCCTGGATCATCACCAGTCTTTGACTTCCATCCTTCAATGAATTTGGAAGAGAAAGTAAGGCTGATGAATCTGCTCATCCAAATAGTAAGGCTGATGACTTTGTACAACTCTGCTCATTCAAACACAAACACACACACACACACACACACACACAGAGTCTAAATAGTACATATATATTCTGTGTGTATATTTGTAGATAGAACATATAAATATGTATATGCATATATCACACAGACACACACAATAATCCCAGAGTGAAGACACTAAAATTAAAGGGGATGGGGAAAAATCTTCTGTAGAGGTAGCACTTTATCTACAACTTGAAGCAAATATGAAAAGGGAGAGAATTCCAAGCATGGAATGAAGAGAAATGAAGTGAAACTGAAGTGAACTGAAGAGAACTACAAGAAGGAGTATCCTGTTCAAGAAACAGCAAAGAAGGCAGTATGTCTGGCCTGTAAAGCTGAAATGTGGGGAGCAAGGTGTAGGAATCTAACATCTTCGGTCATTATAACCGTTTGTTGCTATGAAATATAAATTTCACAAAGAAAAACTTGCTTGTTAGAGTTAAAATGACAAAAATTAGTCAGAAAATTCTGTTCAGATCATGGTGTCAGGGTTTGATATTCCTTATGTGCAAACATCATGTTTAATACGTAAATGGGATGAATTTTTACACCCTATTTAAAGCTTTTTTTAAAAGGCTTTTTTGGAAAGCAATTGCTGCCATACTATTTTCCAATTTTCCTTGCAATTTTGTCAAACAGTGAGTTCTTATTCCAGAAGCTGGAGTATTTGGGTTTATCAAACATTACTACAGTCACTGACTATTGTGACTTGTAAACCTAACCTATTGCACTCATTTATTACTCTATTTCTTAGTCAGTACCAAATAGTTTTGATGACTGCTGCTTTATAATATAGTGTTTGGTCTGGTACAGCCAGGCCATTTTCATTTGAAATTTTTTTTCATTAATTGCCTTGAAATTCTTGACCTTTTTTCTTCCAGATTTTTCTAGCTCTGTAATTTCTTGGCAGTTTGATTGATATGGCACTGAATAAGTAGTCATTAAGTTAGGTAAAATTGTCATTTTTATTACATTAGCTCAGCCTACCTATGAGCACTTGATATTCTTCCAATTGTTTAGATGTAACTTTATTTGCGCAGAAAGTGTTTTGTAGGGGCAGCTAGGTAGTGCAGTGGATAAAGCACCAGCCCTGAAATCAGGAAGACCCGAGTTCAAATGTGGCCTCAGACACTTAACACTTCCTAGCTGTGTGACTCTACAGTTATTTTAAAAGGAATTTCTCTTTGTATCTCTTGCTTCTGGACTTTGTTGACAGCATGTAGAAATGCAAATTATTTATGTGGACTTATTTTATATCCTGCAACTTGCTAATGTTATTGTTTCTAGTAGGTTTTTAGTTAATTCTGTAAGTATATCATCATATCATCTGCAAAGAATGATACCTACTAATTCCTTTAATTTCTTTTTCTTAATTTCTTTTTCTTCTCTTATTGCTAAAGCTAACATTTCTAGTATAATATTGAACAGTAATGGTGATAGTGGACAACCTTGTTTCACCCTTCATCTTACTGGGAATGCTTCTAATTTATCCCCATTACATATGTTTGCTGATGCTTAAGACAAATGCTACTGATCATTTTATGGAAAACTCCATTTATTCCTATGCTCTCTGGTGTTTTTAATAGGAATGGTTATTGAATTTTGTCAAATGCTTTTTCTTCATCTATTGATATAATCATATTTCTGTTAGTTTGGTTACTAATATAGTCAATTATGCTAATAGCTTTCCTAATATTGAACCAGCCCTGCATTAGTAGTATAAATCCTACTTGGTCATAATGTATTACTCTGGTGATAAATTGATGTAATCTTTTTGTTAATATCTTATTTAAGATTTTTGCATCAATATTCATTAGGGAAACTGGTCTATAATTTTCTCTGTTCTGATCCTACCTGGTTTAATATGAGCACCATATCTGTGTCATAAAAAGAATTTTGCAGGATTCCTTTTTTCTCTATTTTTCTAAATAGTTTTCATATTGATATTGGAATTAATTGCTCTTTAAATGTTTAGTGGAATTCACTTGTAAATCCTTAAGATTTTATCTTAAAAAGTTCCATTAATAGTTTGTTCAATTTTTTTTTTTTAAAAGCTGGGACTATTTAAGTAATTTATTTCCTCTTCTATTAATTTGGGTAATCTATACTTTTGTAGGTATTCCTCCATTTCATTTAGGTTATCAAATTTATTGGCATAAAGTTGGGCAAAATAACTCCTAATTAATGCTGTAATTCTTCATTGGTGGAAATTTCTCCCTTTTCACTTTTGAGACTAACAATTTGCATTTTTCTTCTTCCTTTTTCTAATTAAATTAACCAAAGTTTTATCTATTTTGTTAGTTTTTTTTATGTTTATTAGTTCAATAATTTTCTTTCAGTTTTGTTAATCTCTTCTTTTATTTTCAGAATTTCAAATTTGGTATTTAATTGAAATCTTTTAATTTGTTCTTTTTTTTAGCTTTTCTAGTTGCATGCCCAATTCATTGATCTTCTTTTCTATTTCATTTAATTAAGCATCTTAGAGATATGAAATTTCCCTTAAGAACTGCTTTGGTTGCATTCCATAAATTCTGGTATGTTGTCTCATTATTATCATTCTCTTGGATGAAATTATTGATTGTTTCTATGATTTGTTGTTTCACCCACTCATTCTTTAGGTCTATTTAGGTTATTTAGTTTCCAATTAATTTTTGGTCTATTTTTTCCCAGCTCTCTATTACATGTAATTTTCATTGCTTCATGATATGAAAAAGATGCATTTATTATTTCTGCCTTTCTGCATTTAATTTTGAGGTTTTTATACTCTAATACATGGTCCATTTTTGTGTAAGTTCCATGTATCACTGAGAAAAAAAAAAGTATATTCTTTTCTGAACCCATTCAATTTTCCCCAAATGTCTATCATATTTAATTTTTCTAAAATTCTATTTTCCTCCTTAGTTTATTTCTTGTTCAATTTGTCTAGTTCTGATAGAGCAAGGTTGACATCCCCCACTAGTATAGTTTTGCTGTCTATTTCTTCTTGCAACTCTCAACTTCTCTTCTAGGAATTTGGAGGATATACTACTTGGTGCATATATGTTTAGTATTGAAATTAGTTCATTATCTATAGTATCCTTTAGCAAGATGTAATTTCTTTCTTTCTTTCTTTTATTTAGATCTATTTTTGCTTTTGCTTTATCTGAGTTCAGAATTGCTATCCCTACTTTTTTTTCCCTTCAACTGAAGCATAATAGATTCTGCTCCAACCTTTTACCTTTCCTCTCTATGTATCTCTCTATTTCAAATGTGTTTCTTGCTTTTTTTCCCCACCTGAGGCAATTAGGGTTAAGTGACTTGCCCAGGGTCACACAGATAGGGAATGTTAAGTGTCTAAGACCACATTTGAACTCAAGTCCTCCTGACTTCAGGGCTGGTGTTGTCTCCACTGAGCCACCTAGCTGCCCTCAAATGTATTTCTTATAAATAGCATATCATAGGATTCTTGGAAAGCTACTGCTTTAATGAAATTTTAAATTCCTGGGTTGCAAAGTCTTATCAACAAAAAATTCAAATACATAATTTCAGTATCAGAGATACACATTATACAAAAGTCATACCAGTAATGCAATCTACAATCAGATTCCTTACCATCAATATTGAGCATCATTTTCCACATGGCAGGTCTAACAGACTGATGAAATCCAAACCATACTTCTCTGCCCCCTCCCAGAGGGTGATCATATCCTTCAGGTGCAGAAAAAAAGGAACGGCCCACAGGGGTATATCTATAAAAAGAAAAATCATTTTCTGTATTCAATTGATCTTCAACATGAATTTTTAAACAATCCTTAGAACATATTAGACACTTTAACTGTAACATATACAATTATATTACCAAAAGAACAGAGATGTCAAATATATGAAAATAAAAGGAACATTTTCCTACTCAGGGAAAAGAAAAAGGACCCAATCGGATTGTAACCATTCACGGTACTTCAATGTTACATCATTATTTAAAAATTTTTTTTAGTAGAATGAGTGTTTTATTTTGATGTTCCAAGAAGTCATATGATTTAAAAATTCAAGAGTTCTATAAGTCTTAGAAAATGCTGTCTACATTATGTAACTGTTGATATGTAAAAAGCTGCTATAAACAAGAGATATTCTTCTACAATTGAACTAAAATATGAGGTGGTAGAATGATAAACACTCATTCTCAATGTACTAGTAATTTAGATTCTACTGTACAGAAGACAGCCAAGCAAATGATTGGAGAAGCAGACTTGAGTTCGGAAGAACTGAGTTCAAATCATATCCATGACAGATACTGGAATGAAATTATCTCTTTTCAAAAGAAACTTACATTCTAAGTAAATATGCACATACAACATAAATATAAAATTAATACAAATATATACAAAATACTTAAACACATTGTCACTTGGGAGGGGGCAATAACAACTCAGGGAGTGGAAGTCAGGAAAAGTTGAAAAGCTTCACATAAAAGATAGTTCTTTAGCTCCATCTTAAAGAGAGGGTCTCTAAAAGAAAGAAGGCATTACAGGATGAGAGATGGACAGAGCAAAGATGTGATGGAAGACAGAGGTCATGGTTGAAGAATGGAGAGAAGTCCAGGTAAACTAGATCAGAGAATGGGAAGTAATGCCTAGAAAGACGAGTCTTATAAAGTCATGTTTAAGAAGTTTTAAAAAACTAAGCAAAAAGATTTTTATTTTATTTTTAAAGAGAAGGCCACTAGAGTTTGAGTAGATAATTTATATAGTCAGAAGACGGCAATGTGTTAAAATGAACTGAGAACAGAATTGAAACAAGGAGACCAATTCAGAGGCCCTTGCAATAATCTATCCAAAAGATGATAAACTAAGGTGGTGGCTATGTAAATGTAGAGAAGGGGTTGGATATGTGGAAGTAAAATAGCAATTAAATTAATATGGGATGAAGGAGAATGAAGAATTAAAGATGATGTTACTATTACCAATGTAGGATAATAGAAGGATGGTACAGACTATCATCAAAAATAGGGAAATTTAGAAGAAGAATGGACTTTGGGAAAAGATGAGTTCAGTTTTAGACAATGTTGACTTTGAGATACCTCAAAGATATCTAATATAAATATTCAATCAAAATGGGGAAGAGAGCCTGTAACTTAGGGGAAAGACTGGGGCTGGATATATAGATCTAGGAGTCACTAACAGGAAGATGACAGTTCAAACCAAAAGAGCTAATGAGGTTACCAAGAATCAGTAGGGGGAGAAGAGGGACTAGGATGGAAGCCTGGGGAGAACACCCATATTTGGGGGCCATGATATGAAAGATAAGCTAGCAAAGAAGATTGAAAATCTATAGACAGACAAGACAGCTTGGAAAGAATTTTCATAAAAACCCAAAGAAGAAAGTTATCAACAATGTCTAATAAAACAGAAAACAGGTTAAGAAGGACGAAAACTAAAACAAGACCATCAATCTTCCTGCTAAGATAGTTGCCTGAACAGGAGTCTATACATGCCTACTCTAGCAAGTACCTAAAATGTATACAAGGCAGAATAATAATGATCAAAAAATACAATGATAAACTATACTAAATGACTTACCAGAACTGTACAAGAGGTCAGAAGTTCAGGGATAACAGGAATACATCTGCCAGTGCTAATGCAGAGGCACCAAAAGTGGGCAATTGCAACCTGCAAGGCTCTGTTTCCTAAGGCAGCAATAACAGAGGGCTCCCTTAGGAAAGCCTAGGAATAGATGGAGAACCCCTGGGGATCAGAAGGCAGCCTAGCCCAGTCCAGTCCAGCTTAAAGCTTAGCACAGTAAAACAGTACCCAGATCTGGCCAGCCCAGGGCCCAGGGGCTCTAATGATCCTAGTGTTCTAACATGATATGCCAAAGAAGGTTTGAAGATACTATCCGTAGTCTGAATCTCAATGATCCAGAGAAGACTAATGATGGGAAGAAGTCAGTACAGGAATTTAGGTTACCTAGTGTATGAATAGGGCTTTTTTTTTTTTTTTTAAGCTTTAAAAGCCCTTTATAATTTAATCCAATCTGTGTGTCCAAAACATCACTACCTTTTCCACATGCTGTGATTTATTCCAAATGGTAGTCTTTCTAATCCCTATTCCTAGTCTCCATACCTTTGCACTGAATGCACTATACCTGGAAAGCAATCCTTCCTCATCTCTACCTCAATGAATTCCTCTCTTCCTTTGAGAGGCAGCTCAAGTACCATTTCCTACATGAAGGAGCTTTTCCTGATCCCTATTTTTCTACCTGCTAATACCTTTCTAATAGCCTTGTATTTGTTTTCTTTACATTTATTCTACATTTATATATGTATTTGTTATCTCTTCATCAGAATACAAATTCTCTGAGGGTTCCATTTTTTGTATTTGTAACCCAGTGCCCAGCACAGTGCCTGACAAGCAATAGGAACTTAACAAATGTTTTACTGATTTGCTGAGTCAGAGCCAGATAAATAAGATTTTTAAAATAAGATAGTTTAAATATAGGAATAAAAAGTACAAAGAATAACAAGCCTGAAATCAGAAGACCCAAGTTCTAAATTTAGCTCTATCACTTTTTGTATGACCTTGAGCAAGTCATTATTTCTAAGCCTCAATTTCACCTGAGAAATATAAACAATATTTATATGACCCAACAGGGTTTTTGTGAAGATTAAATTGAGATTGCATGTAAAACATTAAGACTACTATAAAAATTAATCAGCTAAAAGAAAAGATGAGTATTTATCACAATGTCTATTTTACCACAAGTAGCCATAAGAATACAAACATAAGGAATATTGACACAATATGGTATAGGACTTCAGATCTTGGAGAAAAATACATCTATACTTCAGAAGATTGTATATGTTATGCCTGATCAACATAAGAAATCTAATGAGGAAATTTCAAAGAAAAATCTGCACAAATCACTCCTCATTAAAAAAAGAAAAATTACAAAGAAAATAAGAGGACCCACTTCATGGAGGGTAGATGTCGTAGCACCACATCGACAGCATGAACAGGGTTAGTGCTGATTGGTTTGTCTAGTTCTATAGGTTCAGGTAAAGCCCGTCCTGTCAGAACTTCATGCAGCAGATGCCAGCTCACCCGAGAAACAAATTTTATTGACACCTTGAAAGGACGATCTTTTCCACCTTCTCCAGGCAATGTAACATCCAAATCCACCTGTTGAAAGGGGAAAAGAATCAAATCAAAATCTAACAAGATAACCACACATTTTTTGATCTTTAATTACAAGTTCTCCACTAAGATCCAATACTTCATCATGGCAGAGGGGACATCACTAGGCTATCAAGACTATGTTAGTAGGACTTTATAAGCCATGTCCTGCATCAAAAGAAAAAAAAGCTTCAGATATGGGCACAGACTTTAAAGAGTACCTTTAGTGGGAGGACTAGCCAGGCTAAAGTCAAGTAACTTCACTAAAATGTTGACAAAAGGATTGATTTTTTTTTTTTAGTTGTTAAAAACTACTGATAACTTTTCAGAGACAGAATAAATGTAATAGATGATATCACAAATGCTTTAAAATACTAAAAGCAATATTTGCAAAAACAACCAAGTAAAAGTACAAACTTACATGAAAGCTTTAAAAAAGGATTCTGGGAAGATAAGAGCAGATCAGAGAATTCTAAGCTTTCCAGATTTCTCCCACAAACAAAAACAAAATTGCACCTCGGGACAAACAAAGACTGGTGAAAAGTAAGATTTGGGGCAGAACAGTAGTCTATTTGGAACAAGCAGAGAAGATCAGAAGAAAAGACCCCAAAGCTGAGTTTTGGCCAGTGTGAAGTGTAAATACTTACAGGCTAGCTTCCTAGAAACAGCAAGAGCTGGGAGAGCCCTGGGACTATTTGGGCTCTTAGGTAGCCTCAGCCCCAACCACAGGAACTTTCGCCTCCTGGACAGTGTAGGGAGTTGGGGGCTCTGGGTCTGGGAAGATTGAGGGAAACTGCTGATAAGATTCTGGTCAAGAATGAAACACTACAGAAGTAAGTACAGATAAAGTGGGAGAGAAAAGCTGCTGGCTGTGGGTACTTGCAGGAGGATGAAGTTCTTGGTTTGGGGTTCTAGATTAAATGGGAGAAGACCTGAATTCAGAGGCACCATCTCCTCCATCCAAAGACTAAAGGTGATTACATTAACAAGCTCTTATTCATTCATTCACTTATTCATTTATTTTAATGAGCAGACAAAAGAGAAAGAATCCAACTATAGAAAATTACTGTGGCAATAGGGAAGATCAAGGCCCATCTTCAGAGGATGATACTGAAGTTAAAAAAATAATAATAATGGGGCAGCTAGGTGGTACAGTGGTTAGAGCACCAGCCCTAAAGTCAGGAGGACCTGAGTTCAAATCTGGTCTCAGACACTTAACATTCCCTAGCTGTGTGACCCTGGGCAAGTCACTTAACCCCAATTGCCTCAGCAAAAAAAGCAAAAATAATAATAATATTAATAAAAAGCCTATCCAACCCCCAAAAGTAACATTAAATGATTACTTGCCCAAAAAGAATTCAAAAAAGAATTTAAGTAAAATGAGATTGAGGAAAAATTAAAAAAAGAAAAAAAATCCAAAAATAAAACAAAACAAAAAACTAAGATTATAAAAAGAAAATTAACTGATTTGAGGAGATCCAGTTTTTTTAAAAGCTTTTTATTTTCAAAATATATGCACAGATAATTTTTCAACACTGACCCATGCATAGCCTTGTGTTTCAGATTTTCCTCTCCTTCCCTCTACCCTCTCTCCTAGATGATCCAGAGTCTTAAGGAAGAAAATGACTTTGAAAATTAGAAGGCAAGAGGAAGAGAGTTTAGGTAAAATAAATGAAGAAATAATAAAATATAAAAATTGAAAAAATTGAAAAGATATAAGACATCTCATAAGAAAAGCAACAAATCTGGAGAACAGATCAAGAAGACAAAATCTAAGAAAAATTGAACTACCTGAAAGCTATGACCAAAAAAGACCCTTAATACAATAATACAAGAATTAAAGAAAATTGTCCTGAAGTGATTGAACAAGAAGATAAAGTAGAAATAGAAAAAAATCCACCAATCACCACTTAAAATAGATCATATAAGGAAAATATATAGGAACACCATTGCTAAATTTCAAAATTTTCAGATCAAAGAGAAAATTTACAAGCAACAATAAAACCAAATGAAATATGCTGGAGCTGCAATTAGAATTACATAAGACCTATCAGTGGCTACAATACAAGACCACAGATCCTGGAATCCCTTTATCAACAATCAAAGAACTAGGGTTGTGGCCAAAAATATTATATCCTAAAATTAAGAAAAGTAATGAAATAGGGGGAAAAATGGATATTCAACAAACTGTCAAATTTTCAGGATTTTTTTGCAAACAAACCTGAACTCAATAGAAAATTTGACATATAAGAGCCAAAAATCAAAGACTAATTTCAAGGGACTCATTAAGAACTGTTTATGTTTTTATATATAGAAATGTAAACCATATGACTAAGATTGTCATTAGTAATTGGGTAGTCTAAACCAAAGACTGTGGTAGAACTGATTATGATGTAACTCTAAAAAGCAAAACTGTGAAGGAAAAGGTAAAAACAGTAATTACCCAATACAATGGAAGTGTGGCAACAAGAATTGATACAGAGGAATCAGAATGGGAAGAAGGGCAGGTAGTTCTTTAATCCTACGCATATTGGGAATGGGTTAAAGAGGGAATAATAAACACCTTTACCTAACATACATACATACATATGTGTGAGTGTGCGTATGTGTATAATGCTGTCAAATGTATAAAGAAATAAGAGGAGGGAATAGCATAAGGTGGGGTACAGAAGGAAATATAATAGGAATAGGATAAAGAGGGAGGGAAAGATTGGGGAAAAAAGGATAAAAGAGGGATCCTTGGGGAGAAGGGGAAGGTTAAATAACAGCAAAGCAAGCTAGCAGGTAGAAGTAAAGTAGAAGGATTAATAGGGATAAGCAACAGATATATACAAATGCAATAAAAATGATCAAGAGTAGAATTTATTAGGGAAAAGAAAGTAGGAATAGTAATCATTGATTTCAAAATTAAAATTAAAAAATGTAATCAAAAGAGAAACTTCATTATATGTCATCCATGTTAATATTGTTTTAGATATATATACGTGTGTGTGTGTGTGCGTGCGCGTGCGCTTGGGGGATATGGGAGGGATAAATGGGAGAAAAAAGAATAAAATGAAAAGTACATAGCAGAGAACAAAAGAAAAACTACAAGGAAATAAAGAAAAGATGGACAGTTCTGAATTCAATGTCTTCTATTATTATATGTGCTTTCTTGAAATGGAAATTTGTTGTTATATATTTTGAATCCTCTCATATTTTGCTGGGCACAGGGCAATTTTTTCAGTCTTTTTCTGTTTTGTATTTAAGCTCTAAATAAATAAATACACTAAATACACATATATTTAATATCAATATGTTTATAATATGTATATCATATATATTTAATACATCAATAATACATTAAATGCATACATTCACACTAAAAAGCTTTTATACAAGAAAATTAAAGATATGATATTTGCATCAACTATCTCTGATTAAGAGTTAGCTATACAAGATAGATAGGGAATTAATGCAAATATGTAAGATAAAAAAATATCCATAAACTTAATGTGGTCAAATGATACTAAAAGTTTTCAAAAGTTTAACTACAAATTAATGATACCTATATGAAAACATTTTCAAATTATTAATAAGAAAAATTCAAATCTAAAACCTTTGATGCTTTACCTTGCATTCAGAAAATAGGCAAAAATGGGAAAGGAAAAGAATAAATTACAGACAATGATACACTGCCGGTCAAGTTATGAATTGATCTAAATGTTCTAGAAAGCAACTTGGAATTATGCTAAACAAATGGGTAGAATGTCCATACACTATGACAAAGAGATCCCCCAGTTATACATTATTCAAAGAGGTGACAGCAAAATGAAAGATCCAATAAATCAATGTATTTATAGCATCATTGTTTTTTGTAATACAAAGAACTGTTAGAAAAAGTAAGTGCCATCAATTGGGAAATAACTGAACAAATCATGTTATATAAAATGTAATGGAGCATTTCTGTACTGTGAGTAACAATAAAACTAATCCAGAGAAGCATAAGAAATCATATGAAACAACACAAAAGTGAAGTCAACAAAACCAGGAAAGTAATACATACAATGGCTACAATAAAATAAACTGAAAACAAAATTTAAATTTAGTTTTGCATAATTATGAACAACTTTGTCACTGAAGAGGTAAAAGACCTCCTACCTCCTTTTTAAAGGCTGAGGGACCATGAATGAAGAATGCTACATTTAACATTGGACAAGGTTGACATATTGTTGATTTGTCTGACTCAACTAAGTTTTTCTCTTAAAAACAAAACAAAACAAACGAAATAAAACTATTAAGAGTAAATGGCTTATTCCAATTGTTCAGCGATGAAGAGAGACATCTACACCCAGAGAAAGGACTGTGGGAACAGAGTGTGGACCACAACATAGCATTCTCCTCTCTCTGTTGTTATTTGCTTGCATTTTGTAGTCTCAGTTTTTTTTCCCCCTCTTTCCTTCCTAATCCGATTTTTCTTGTGCAGCAAGATAACTGTATAAATGTGTATACGTATATTGGATATAACATATTTTAACATATTTAACATGTATTGGACTACCTGACATCTAGGAGAGGGTGTGGGGGGAAGGAATAATTTGGAACAGAAGGCTTTTCAAGGGTCAATGTTGAAAAATTACCCATGCATATGTTTTGTAAATAAAATGCTTAAATAAAAAAAAAATTGTTTCAAAAAAAAAAAAAAAAAAGACAAATATGCTGTTCTTGGTATACAAAAAAAAAGGCTTTCTGAGAAGAACATAATAGGAAATGGAACACTATTAAAAGATATAAATAAAACTTGAAAAATATATTATTCACATGGACAATACTAAATAAACATTTTTTTTTGCTTTTTTTTTTTAATTTTTATTTCATTTGCATAACATATGTGTGGGTAATTCTTCAACAATAACCCTTACATAGCTTTCCGTTACAAATTTTTCCCCCCAACTCCCCACCCCTCCCCCAGATGGCAGGATATCCACTACATGTTAATTATGCCAAAATATTGGCAAATCGAATATATGTATACATATCTCCAAACTTATCATTGGTGTGCAAGAAAAATCTTATCTGCACAAACGATATATCAGATAAAGGAAACACAATGTAAGCAAACATCAATCAAGGAGTATGAGAATGTTATGTTGTGGTCCACATTTCGCATCCCTCTCTCTGGGTGTATATGGCTTTCTTCAGTGAACAATTGGAGGTGGTTTGAAACATTTCATTGTTGAAGAGAGCCATGTCCATCAGAATTGATCGTCATATAGTACTGTTGTTGCCGTGTATAATGATCTCCTGGTTCTGCTCATTTCACTCAGCATCAGTTCATGTAAGTCTCTCCAGGCCTCTCTGAAATCATCTTGCTGGTCATTTCTTACAGAACAATAATATTCCATAACATTCATATACCATAATTTATTCAGCCATTCTCCAATTGAAGGGCATCTATTCAATTTCCAGTTTCTAGCCACTACAAAAAGGGCTGCCACAAACACTAAATAAACATTTTAAATAAAAATAATGCAAGACTTATTTTACAAAGGCATAAACACAGATTTTAAGTTAAATGTCACTAAAACCTTAATAACAAACATTTAAAACAGTTAACTAAACTTGTTTAGTAATAAATTGATGAGCATTGATCAACTATCTACTATGTGCCAAATCCTATACTAAGCACAAGTGATACCATTAAAAAAAAAAAAAAAAAAAGACAAAAGACAGTCCCTGCCATCAAAGGTCCCACAATCTAATGAGGGAGACAAAATTTAAGAACTACATAAAAAGCTGCTGACAGGACAAACAACAAGTAAGCAACAGAAGAAAGGGACAAGGGACTGGAAATTAATAGGGACTGGGAAAAATTTCCTGTAGAAAGTAGGATTTTATCTGAGACTTGAAGGAAGCAGTGGAAGGCAGAAGGCAGAATTACATAGGCAGGGAAGACTGGTGGAGAAAAAACCTGGAGTCAAGAGATGAAATGTAACATTTAATTTTCACATATAAACTATCATAACTTTTCAGCCACATCCTTGAAGTAGACATCAGAGTTCTTTCTTTCTTCACCTCCACACCTCCATTCATTCTCCTTCATCCCCCCCCCCCTTATATAGTCATAGTGTGTAGTGTTTTTCTGGTTGTACTTTTTTTTGGGGGGGGTGGGGAGCCTTAGTAAAAATATATATGTATGCTAATAAAGACTACAAAAATATTAATTTCTTACTCCAGTAGTTGCTACAGGAAGTGGATTGGCTGTGTAAAGGCTCCTTTTCCCATCATAAACTGGTCTCCGGTCTCCAAATATTGTTACCTTAAAATGCTGAACCATTGAGTCAACCACTTCCCTAAAGAAGAAAAACAATATTAACACAAACTTCTATGTGAGACTGAGGGGAGAAAAATATAATAAATCACAAATTTGAAGAACTTTAATATCACTTAAATTTGTTAACATTTAAAGAACCTGTCAATATCCTGAAAGGCATCTGGTTTTCTAGAAAATGATTATCAAAACAACATGCTCCTGGCAAGGACTAGATATTTTGAAAAGACCGAGAAGATGCATTTGACTGAATAATTTGATCAAGAAGGTTGCCAAGTGAAATGAGGGAGAAGGTAGAAATAAGAAATCTAAAACTATAGAGTTAGATATCTCAATAAAAATTAAAACAGTAGAATATGCCCATGGTTGAAATACAGTAGTTATTCAATAGAATCAGGTGTGATAAGAAGGGTAATGAAATAGCATTGTATATAAAGAAGTTTTGCATATATAACTATATGGAAATCCATAAACTTGAAGTTAGAAGTGCAGTAAGCCCACACTTTTTACCTGATATATATTTTTTAAATTTCTGAATCCCAATCATATTCACAAAGCTGTTCTTCAAACCTTTTTACTCTCTTCAAGCCTCTAACCTTTCACCATTCTCCTATTTTACTAAGAAAAAGCTTTATTTCCTATACTGAAATTTCTATTTTCACCTATCTAACCATCTAATAAGCATTTAGTGATTGACTACTATGGAACTAGATAATGAAGATACAAAATATTGTCTGACTTAAAAAAAAAAAACATGTTTTATTAGGGTAAAGAAATACAGGCATAAATTACAAAAGAATTAATAATTGGCGACATTGGGATAAGCTTCCTGTAGGCACACAAACTGAGCTTTTTTTT
This sequence comes from Myrmecobius fasciatus, assembly GCA_023553655.1. Lineage (NCBI taxonomy): Eukaryota > Metazoa > Chordata > Mammalia > Dasyuromorphia > Myrmecobiidae > Myrmecobius > Myrmecobius fasciatus. The sequence continues at coordinate 32,994 of JAJPUD010004627.1, read as the reverse complement.
TTTTTTTGCTTTTTTTGCTGGAGCAATTGGGGTTAAGTGACTTGCCCAGGATCACACAGCTAGGGAATGGTAAGTGTCTGAGACCAGATTTGAACTCAAGACCTCCTGACTTCAGGGCTGGTGCTCTAACCATTGCGCCACCTAGCTGCCCCTACAAACTGAGCTTTTAAGGATGAAAGCAGTTCTATGAGGGGAATATAAAGAGAAGAATGCATTCCAAACATGGGAAATAGCCTATGCAAAGGAGCAGATCTGAATCAATCTGAATTTACCAAGCTAAGTAGTACAGTATTCTTGCTGATGATCTCTAGCTAGTAGTAAGTAAATCTCCTTAACTAAATATGTGGTTCATTTCATTCCAACAACTGATTCTAAACTAATAGACTACCAGTTAGTCCCAGACCTGCTAATGATACAATTTCTCCACTATTCAGGACTTGTATGCTTTATTCCCCTCCATACACACCATGATTTAGTTAAATTGGCTTATTTGCTGTTTCCTGAACATCACACACCACCTTTTCATCCTTGCTTTTGCACTATATCTGCCCCCATACTTGGAATACTTTTTCTTCTTCACCCCAAACTCATGGCTTCCTGGGGTTCCTTCAAGACTTTAAGTCAAATGGTTAACATGTATTGGAGGGGGTAGAGGTTAAAGGGGAAAAATTTGTAACAGAAAGCTTTGCAAGAATCGGTGTTGAAAAATTACCCATGCATATGTTTTGCAAATAAAAAGCTTTAATAAAAAAAAAAAAAAGACTTTAAGTCAAGCTTACATTCCACCTTCTTGCTTGTTCTATCCCCTTTCCTTTCAGCTGCTATTATCTTCCCTCTGAAATTACCTTCTATTTTCATTGTATACATCTTGTATATACTTAGTTATTTTTCAAGTTGTCTCTCATTAAAATGAGTTCCTTGAAAGCAGGAATTGGGGTTTTATTTTTCTTTACATCCTTTGCGCTTAGCAAAGTGTCTGGCACACAGTAAATCCTTAATAAATAAATGATTATTGACTAACTGATTAAATGGAATATAATGTATCTCTAAGTCCATTTACTAAGACATATGTAAGAATTGAATGAACACAAACACAAAAGCACTTTTACAGATATTCAGACTTAAATAACTGTCCCCCAAAGCTCACTCCTGGGTCCTCTTTTCCTACTTGGTAATCACCAATTGGTGATCTTATCAATTCAACTTTTATCTCTTTGTAGACAATTGTCAGATTTATTTTTTCAGTCCTAACCTGATCTCCAGTCTCCAATAAATCGCATATCTTGAACTGAATGTCCTGCAAAAAAATCTTAAAACTCAGTATGTTCAAAACTGAACTGATCTTTTTTTCCCCAAATCCTCTCTGCCCTTCAAAACTTTCATATTACTATCTAGGATACCACCATTTTCAGGTTTAAAAACTTAGGTATTGTTCTTTACTTATCACTCTATCCCCCACTCCCAATTCCAATTGGTGGACAAATCCTACTCTATTTTCCTAATATCTCTCGTTATATCTCCTTCTATTCTCTCAAAATGCCACCATTCTGGTATAGGTGATCATCATCATATATCTGAATCATTACAAATAGTTTGCTGGTTGGTTTCCATGAATTCTATGGCTTTCTTCTAGTCCCAACTAAAACCCCACCTTTCACAAAAAACTTTCTTCATTCCCATTAATTCTAGTGTTTTCCCTGTATTGATAATCTCCAATTTATCCTGCTTCTATCTTGTTTGCACATATTTGTTTGTATGTTCTCTTCCCCATTAGAATATGACTTGCTCCTTGAATACAGGGAATTGGATTTTTGTCTTTCTTTGTATCTCCAGCAATTAGAACAGTGCCTGGTACTTAATAACTGCTAGACAACCAACTGATTGAGGATTACAAAATTTGGACTGATGTCTATTCAATAGTCTCAGCTACCTTTAGTCTTGACTCAAGAAAAATTTTCTATCACAGAGCTGTCTCAAAGTAGAAAAGGCTTTCTCAGGAAGCATTAGGTTCCCTCAGAATAGGTTTTTAAGGGAAAAGTAGAAAAATGATTAACTACTCGAAGATACTGTTCTAGGGATTCTAGAGATTCCTAATCAGATAAGAGTTGGGCTAAACAATTAAGGTCCTCCTCTAAATCTGTCATTACATAATTCTCTTCATTTCCAAATGGCTACATTCCTCAGGACTTCTCCACATGTCCCAGAAATCTCTTCATCCTAAAAGACTACTTTAGCCCTGAAATGTTCAACAAAAAAGTACATCTTTCAGCCCGAGGCCCCTCACATTCCTGCCAGAACTTATATTGTAAAGGAGAACAAAGTTAAGAAACATAAAGAATCAAAGTCTCTAGGGGTTCTATTTATTCAGCTCTAAAATATTACAGTTTGCCAAAAGTTGGAAAGGTATCTAATTTTATATGTAAAAGTCCATATTATAAGCCATTCCAAATTTTTGCCCTCAAAAGAATCATTCTTCCTTTCTAATAATCAATGTATTTAGTAGTATTAGTCCAAGATCTGTGAAGCATTCAACTGGTATGTGTAAGTTTTCTTACCTTCTAAATAAAGTAATTAAGAACACTATTATTTGTTAATATATTTCTTGGCTATAGTTTCCCCAAGAGGGCTAACCACTCAGAAAACCACATAAAACTAAGTTTCTCATGGGCAATATTTTCTTGGGTCTTTTTTTCAAATCACATCAAACAAAAGCATTCTAAATCCCCACTAAACAGCTACTCCATTGTAGCCACAAATATTCCTATACCTGGAGTAGAATTAGTATAACTATTAAAAACATCCTTATCCAGAAAAATACAAGTTTCTTTTCTTAAAATTAGTCCATTAAGAAATCACACCTAAATACTGCACCCAAATATTTTTTCACTTAATATCTCAATCTTCACAATATCTCTGCAACAAAAAAAAAAAATATTATCCCATATTTTACAGAGAAGCTGTGGACAAAAAGGGAAGCACTTGCGCAAACATGATATAGGTCAAAGACACAGTTTGAAAAGCATTCAAAAAATTCACTGTCTTTTTTCTACCAATTAAATATGTAGTGTGAGTTTGGTTTTAGAAGTCTTGGCATAGTTATAGCCATTTTGCTGTGGAATATACAACAGCTGCTCAGAAGTGAGTTGCTGAGATTTTAGAAACAGGAATGCGAAAAAAGACTGAAGTAGGCAAAAGCAGGCCTGGAGTGAGAGTGAAAAGTACTGACTACAAAAAAAGAAAGACTTGAAGGCCAAAGAAACTACAACTCTGGATGTCATGGCAGCTGTAGCACTGAAGTAGAGCAGAAAATACTGCTCAATCTGCTGGCTTCTATGTGATACCTATCCATAAATCCTCAGTAACAATCACATAATGCATAAGAAAAAAAAATAACCTTATTCCATAACAATCCAGTTGCTCTATAGAAAAATGTGATGCTTGAGCCACGTTGTAATCAGATGCTTAGATTTTAAACTATTTCTACATAGTATTTGTTATGGTGCTTTTACCATTTTGGAATCTAGCTTCAATATGGACTGAAATAATATTCAAATATTTCATGTTCTCATTTCATACTAATTCACTTGATGAGTATAATGAATAATTAATAATGTAATGAATAATTACATTCTGTGCCTTTTTGGCAAAAAGGAGAATGCCATATTGTTTCATAGGTGGCCTTAGTACAGGAAAAAAAAAATTCCCTAAAGGAGTTAAAAATGGTATGCAGTTCTACATAGCTTTTTCATGGGCTTCATTATTGTATCTATCAATAAAGCAGTGGGAAGTGATAGGCATCCTTAAATGGTCCCATCTAGACAAAAGGTTAGTATAATATTGCTGATATAGCCATTTAAGATCCTTAAGAGTTATCCTTGATGGAATAGGGCCAGGTGGCCAAACTCAGCTGTTTGTGAATACCATGGTACCATAGTACACAGATAAGCACTTGAAAGTAATATTGTGTGAGCTGCATATGGACCTGCTAAACCTAACACATGTTGATTTCAGAATATTTCAGAGCATTAGTCATTTTTTAGTGAGTCATTATAAGCCTTCTCAGAAATTAACAAACCTTTCCACTGACAAGTTACTGGGTAGAACCTGACCACTCTGCAAATTAAAATCTAATCATATACTGGCTTGGGGTTTTATTCACAGCTGTCTGGTTAAAACTAAATGCAAATTATAGATGAATTTTTAGCTCCTTCTCACTCTTCTAGAATAGCAGCTGTGCAAGTTCAGGGTTATTTTTCCCCCATTAAACTACAAATTTCATAAATTAATCAAGAGGTTCAGTTAGTCCATTCAAGCAGTCATAGTAGGAAAATTGAAAACACTTTTCTGTAGAATAGAATATAGAAAACATAAAAAGATACCAAGAATTTAGAATTAAATTCTGTTAATCTTGACAACTCAATCTAAGCCTACCGTAATTAAAAATATTTATAAAACATAAAACTGATATCACTGATAACCACTACTGAGTAGTTCCAGAGGTACAAAGAGCCTCTAATTTCAAATTAGTTTAATCCAACAATTATTAAGTGACTATTACAATAGGAAAGTAATGTAGATAAAAAGACAAAACAAAACAGTTGCTGCCTTAAGGCAAAAAGGGCTGTAAATACTAGAAAGAATGAAACCAAAATTTGTTTCCATTTGGAATCAGTGCTAACAGTACTTCTCAGACTCATTTCTGTTTGGTGTGAACAGAGCTTAATGGAATTCAAATGTTTCAGGTAAATAAATACTTCCTTTTAAAATATATGGTATGACCAAAAACATTTGGTACTGATTAAGAAACAGAGTGGTGGATCAGTGAAACAGGTTAGGTACACAAGACAATAATAGTCAATGACTATTTGACAAAAGTTGCTGGAAAAACTGGAAAATATTGTGACAGAAATTGGCATTGCCCAACATCTCACACCCTGTACCAAAATAAGGTTGAAATGGGTTCATAAAGGATACATAAAGGATGATACTGTAAGCAAATAGGAGAGCAAGGGGATAGTCTACCTGTCAGATTTGTGGAGAAGGGAGGAATTTATTTATGGCCAAAGAAGAACTAGAACATTATGAAATGCAAAATGGATAATTTTGATTACGCTAAAGTTAAAAGTTTTTGAATAAATAAAACCAAATGCATGAACATTAGAAGGGAAACAGAAAGCTGGGGGAAAAATTCATTTCTAAAATATACAGACAACTGACTTAAATTTATAAGAATACAAGTCCATTCCTCAATTAATAAATAAATGATTAAAGGATATGAAGACAATTTTTAGATAAAGAAATTATTTCTTTTTCTCAGATGAAAAAAGTTATTTCCAGTCATACAAAAAAATGCTGTAAATCACCATTGGTTAGAAAAATGCAAATTAAGATAACTCTGAGGTACCACCCCATATCTCTCAGATTGGCTAAGGTGACAGGAAAAGATAAAAATAAATGTTGGAGGGGATGTGGAAAAACTGGGACATTAATGCATTGTTAGTGGAGTTGTGAACTGATCCAACTATTTTAGAGAACAATTTGGAACTATGCCCAAAGGGCCATCAGTGTCACAACTATAAATTAAATAGTTTAAAGAAAAGGAAAAAGGAATATACAAAAATATTTATGTTTTATATATTAATTAATATTTTTATAATATTAAAATTCTTTTTGTAGTGACAAACTAAGAAGGAACTCATCAACTGGGAAACAGCTGAATAAGTTAAGGTATATGATTGTGATATAATACTATTGTGCTATATAAGAAATGACAAAGTGAATGGTTTCAGAGAAACCTGAAAAAATTTGCATGAGCTGATGCAACAGCAATATTATAACAATAATCAATTCTAAGAGAATTAACCACTTTTATCAGTGATCCACAACAATTTTGAGCAATTAATGATGAAAAATGCTCTCTACCTCTAGAGAGAGAATTGATGAACTGAGTACATACTTCAGCCTACTCTTTTAAACCTTATTATTTTTTTTTTTGCCTCCTTTCCTCTGCCCACATACAACATGGCTAATATGGAAATGTGTTTTGCATGATTTCTTATGTATAATGAGCACTGCATTTCTTGTCTTCTCAGTGAGTGGAAAAGAGGCTAGAAGGGAAGAAGATCATTTGGAATGGAAAATAAAAATAAAATGAACAAAATCAAAGATTCTCTTTCTTCCTACTTGAATAACAAAAAAATGATGCTACAAATGAGAAGATAATCAAATTTCAAGATGTAAAATTGGAGACTTAATGGAACAATGTATTAAGAACAAGAAACACAGAGTTGGAAAAGAAGTTATTAGCCATCTAATCCAAGTTATACCCAAAGGATTAATCTTATCTACATTTAGCATTTTTATAATAAATCAACCACACAAATTTTTAAAACTACAAACAGAATCAATATTTACACACACAGGCTTGTGGTTTAGTAGTTTGCTTTTTTGGGGGGAGGGAGTTGGTTTTTAAACATCTAGTAAACTAGTATAGTTTCTTTATTTTTAAACATCTAGTAAACCAGTCTATCCTTTTCTTTTACTCTGCCACAATTCTAATCCAGTCTCTTATCACCTCATGTTTGGTCTCCTTGAAAGAAGTTAATTAGTCCTTCAAACAGACTCTACCCTACTGTTAATTAACTGATGGATCTTCCAGTACATTAAATATAATTTAACATACCATTCTCCTTCTCCAATATCTATAATAGAACCCATTTTGGGCTCGTATATCCTATCTTGTTTTCTTATCCATTTTCAGATATAAAAAATAAATCAGCAATAAACTGCAAGTTAGACAACAGGAAGCCATTTTTTACCCCTATCTATTTGTACCCCATGTCTGGGAAGTACTTCTTACTTCTACCTCTCAGAATCTTTATCTTCTTGCAAGGTTCACATCAGTATCATAAATTTTAACACTTAAGAATGAATACTTTAACAGCCTAGTTTAACTGATAATCCAAAAGGAATTACTATTAAGCTGTCAAGTAGTCATCTATCCTCTGCTTCAAGACCTCCAAGTAGAGGAAACCCATCACCTCTCAAAGAAGCCAATTTCACTTTTGTAGACTTCTAATTGATGGGAAGTTTCCACTGACATCAACACCAAATTTGCCTCTTGGTTCAAAGTTAACTCTAATCTCTTCCTCCACATTTTAGTTCTTCAAATGTATTATATTTTCCTAGAGACTTCTCTCTATTGTAATTTAATCAGTTCTTTCAGCTGATCTTCATTTATTACCAATTCAAAGCTCTTTACCATTCTGATTTCTCGAGACATTGCAGTTTATTTTCTTCTGTGTCATAATACCCAAAACTAGAAACAATACTCAAATATAGTGCAACTATTACCTCCCTATTCTTATAGTTGAGTGAACCTAGGCAAGTTAATTTTTCTGGATCTCAATTTCCTCATCTGCAAAATGAAGAGATTTGACTAGATGATCTCTGAAGTACTTTCCAGCTCTAGAGTTCCATGATGCTAGATTACAACCCGTCTAAGCCTCACTTCTATATCAGTGAAGAGAACAATTCTTAAGCTCTTTAGTCTAATAGTTTATTTTTACATATCACTTTATAAATTTTCAAGTTTCATGAGAATTTTTTGAGGATTAAATGACATTTGTCAAGAGCTTTAAAAGTGTAAGATGGTGATGGGGAGACAGGTGGGTACAGAAAGAAAATAGATTTGGTTAGCTGAACAATAAAATTTAAAATCTTTTTTTTTAAGTTTAAGTACTATATCAATGTAAATTATTGTTATTTTCTACAACCATGGGACTGGATCATCAAGTTACTTTGTATCACTCACATTATCTCATTACTCAACTGTCTTCAAAATGATTATTTCTTAATTACCAAATCTGATAAGTCTTGATCCTCATTCTTCTTGTTCTCTGACTGCATCTGACATTGCTGACTATCCTTTCCTCCAGGATGATTTCTCCAGAGTTTTCTTGACCCTATTCTCTGGTGGTAGTTCCTGCCAAACAGAAAGACTACTCCTCTGCTAATACTCTATATCACACACCCCTAACAGAGAATATACCCTAAGGCTTTCTCATGAATCCTCCCCTCTCTCACAGTGATTTTATCAATTCCCAAGAGTTTTAATTATGTTTATTCAGATGACTCCAAGATCTATACATATCCAGCCCAAGTCTCTCAGTGGAATAGTAGTCTTGCATTACCACTTGCTTATTAAGACATTTCAAAATGGATATCTTGGAGAGAGGTCTTAAACTCAACATATCCAAAAGAACTCATTTTTTTAAATTTCCCTATTTCTGTCAATAGCATTACCATTTTCCCAATCTCCCAAGTTTGCAAACTATACTGAATCATTTGACAAATATTGCCATTTCTACATTCACAATATTCTTCGTATTTGACTTGAACCTTTTTTTATCTCTCACAAAATCACCTTTAATTCAGGTTCTCTTCACCTCTCATCTGGACTACTGCAAACAGCCTCCTACTTAATCTTCCTGCCTCAAATCTTTTCCTACCTCAATTAATATACACAAAGGTCACAATGATTTTCCTCAAATGAAAATTTAACTATATCATTGTTACCTGATAAAATCTAGTGAAATGATTATCTCTACATAAACTGGTCTCAACGTATTTCTCCAGCTAATTATACATTACTCTCCTTCCCTTTCTCTGTGGTCCATCCAAACTAATGGTCCAATCAAAACCAGCTCTCTCTCTGGTCTTCCCACAATGTATTTTAGTTTTTCTAAGTTAAAATTTCTGAGCTTTTACACTGATCCTTCCCCAAGCCTGAAAAGCACTCCTTCCTCAATGCCTCAAAAATTCCCTCATTTCTTTCACTATATAATTTCACCTTCTTGACTAGTACTCTTCTTAACTACCTTGAAGTTTTTTATATTTATTCTATATGTACTTATGTTGTCTTCCCAATAGATAAAGTAAGTTCCTTGAGAGAAGACAGTGTTTCTTTTTTTAGTCTTTCTATTCTCTAAGTACCTAGCAGAGTATTTGGTACATAAGACACTTAAAAAAAATACTGATAGCAAAATTGTGGGATGATCAGCTATGAATGACTTTGCTATTCTCAGCAATACACTGATCCAAGACTACTCTGAAGGATTTAGGATGAAAAATTCTATCCATACTCAAAGAACTGATTGTGTCTAAATATAGACTGAAGCATACTTTTTTAAAACTTTTTTTTTCTTGAAGTTTTTATAAAGGTGGAGGGGGAAGAGAATCTATGTTTTCTTTTATAACATGACTTTCATGGCAATATTTTGCACAATTTCACATGGGTTTTCTCAATGGAGGGAAGAGTAGAGAGGAAAAAAGAGCATCTAGAACCCAATTTTTAAAACAAATGTATAGAGTACCAGCCCTGAAATCAGGAAGACCTGAGTTCAAATTTGATTTCAGACACTTAACATTCCCTAGCTATGTGACCCTGGGCAAGTCACTCAACCTCAATTGCCTCAGCAAAAAGCAAAAAACAAAACAAAACAAAACAAAACAAAAAACAACAAAAAACAAATGTAGGGGCAGGTAGGTGATGCAGTGGATTGAGCACCAGCCCTGAAGTCAGGAGGACCTGAGTTCAAATGTGACCTCAGACACTTAACATTGCCTAGCTATGTGACCCTGGGGGCAAGTCACTTAACCCCAATTGCCACAAGGGAGGTGGGGGGAGAAATGTAAAAAAACTGTTTTCCATGTAACTGAGGAAAATAAAAACTTTTTTAAAAACTTTAAAAACTTACTGATTGACCACTAAACTAAACCAATATATTATTTGATTCAAAGTCTCATGATTAATAAGTATGACAGGGTATTAATATATGCTAACTGTCCTAGTAGCCTAATATCTTAAATTACATTTCTGGTCTTCAGGTCCCTAAACAGGAGGAACAACTCAACAGGAGCTGAAAATAAGGAAATGTGGGCAACCATGCAGAATGGGTAAAAATAGGTAGAAATGGGAGAAAAGACCAGAGATTTAGGACTTAAAGGGAGTGTTGGGATCATCCAGTACTATCCCAGTACTAAGTCCTATATATAGAGAAAAATAAACTGAAGGCCAGAGATTTACTGATTTGCCTGAGGACTTATATTCAAATCCAGTTCCTCTTTCTCTTTCTATTATATTAGAATCCCACACTCCCCACGGGCCTACAGGCTATACCCAGAGTGGAAGAAGGATGTACATATACATTAGACTTTTCCTATCATAACTAGGGAAATGTAAATGTTCAAGTTAAAATGAAATGGAGCTTCAAAGCATTTTATACAATTGTACTATTTTTGCAATTCTTCTATCCCTAAGGTATATTTAATTCTAAAAAAGGCTGGAATAACTTTTTCAAATTATAGATATAATCTTACAACAGATGCAAATTAAAGTAGATTACAGTACCCCTAAAATCACAATATTTCATATCTTACCTGTTTACCCTTCTAGGACATTTGTCTGGTTTAATGTCTACTTCATAGAGATAGACATCAATCTTTGGGATTTCAACTTGGAAGCAGTTGGCCAGCAGCTTAATGGGTTTGCCCATGGTGCCATAGCCAGGACGTCTGGGCACCATAAGCAGGGGCTGTGCCCCAACGGGTCCTACTAGGGGAAAAAAAAGAGAAATATATCATTATACATTGCAGTTGCTATATTAGGGTCAGAGATTTTGAGGGGGAGAGTCTTATCGTGAGGAATCTTATTTAAAAATATATTTGTGGGGCAATTAGGTGGCGCAGTGCTCTATCGAGCACCAACCCTGAAGTCAGGAGGATCTGATTTCAAATCTGGTCTCAGACACTTAACATTCCCTAGCTGTGTGACCCTGGGCAAATCACTTAACCTCAATTACCTCATATATATATATATATATGTGTGTGTGTGTATATATATATAAATATAAATAATTGTAACTTATTCATTTTTCCCTTGTTCCATGATTTTAAAGTGTCATTGAGACAAATAAGTAGATGTCCATACACATTAGGCACATACAGACATAAAAGGAATCAGATAATAAAGAGAATTACAGAAACAGAAGAACCCCAATGGCCAGTTAGTCCAACCCACTCCTGAAAAAGAAATCCCACTACAACAGGCCATAAAAATCTATGTCAAATCAAGCGTCTACTATTAAGAACCTACTATGTGCCAAGTACTATACTAAGCACTGAGGATACAATGAATATGAAAAGACAGTCCCCACTCTCAACAAGCTCATAGTTTAATGGGAAAGACAGCATGCAAATAGTTATGCATAAAAAAGGTACAGACAGTATTAGAGATAGTTCCAGAGGGAAAACATAAGAATGAGGAAAATTAGAAAAGACTTCTTATAAAAGGTAAGACTTTAGGTAAAATTTAAAGCAAGCCAGGAGGTAGAGATGAGGAAGTCGAGAATTCCAGGCATGAAGACAGTTAGTGAAAATATCTGGAATCAAGACATGTACTGTCATGTACTTTGAAAGAACAAGGAGGGCAATTACTAATTATAGAGTACAAAAGGGAAGGGTGGGCATTTAAGAAGACTGAAAACGTGAGAGGGGGCCAAGTTATAAAAAGCCAAAAAGTCAAACAGAGGATTTTGTATTTGATCATGCAAGTGATAGAGAAGCATTGGGGATGGGAGGGGAGGTTTACTGAACAATGAAGTAACATGTACTTTAGGAAGAATGATTTGACAATTCAGCAGAAGATGAACTGGAATGGGGAGAAAATTGAGGCAGACAGAATTTCTGATAAAGGGCTCATTTTTAAAATATACTGATAAAAGTATAAGTGACTCAAATTTATAAGCATACAAGTCATTCCTTAATTGATAAATGATCAAAGTGTATGAACAATTTTCAGATTGATGAAATTCAAATGAAAAAATGCTCTACATATCACTATTTATTACAGAAATGAAAATTAAGACAACTCTGAGGTACCACTTCACAACTCCCAGATTGGTTAGGTGACAGGAAAAGATAATGATAAATGTTAGGGGGGATGTGGGAAAATGGAAACACTAATGCATTGGTGGTAGAGTTATGAAATGATCTAACTATTCTGGAGAACAAATTGGGACTATACTCAAAGGGCTACAAAACTGTGCATACATTCTCCAATCAATAAATGATCAAAGGATATGAACAGACAATTTTCAGATGATGAAATTAAAACTATTTCTAGTCATATGAAAAGGTGCTCCAAATCACTATTGATCAGAAAAATGCAAAGTAAGACAACTCTGAGGTACCACTACACACCTGTCAAACTGGCTAAAATGAAAGGAAAAGATAATGACGAATGTTGGAGGGGATGTGGGAAAACTGGGACACTGATACATTGTTGGTGGAACTGTGAAGGGATGCAGCCATTCTTGAGAGCAATTTGGAACTATGCTCAAAAAAAAGTTATCAAGCTGTGCATACTCTTTGACCCAGCAGTGTTTCTATTGGGCTTATATCCCAAAGAGATCTTAAAGGAAGGAAAGGGCCCCCACATGTGCAAGAATGTTCGTGGCAGCCCTTTTTGTAGTGGCTAGAAACTGGAAACTGAATGGATACCCATCAACTGGAGAATGGCTGAATAAATTATGGTATATGAATGTTATGGAATATTATTGTTCTGTAAGAAACGACCAACAGGACAATTTCAGAGAGGCCTGGAGAGACTTGCATGAACTGATACTGACCAAAGTGAGCAGAACCAGGAGATCATTATACACAGCAACAACAATACTATATGATGATCAATTTTGATGGACATGGCCCTCTTCAACAATGAAATGTTTCAAACCAGTTCCATTTGTTCAGTGAAGAAAGCCATACACACCCAGAGAGAGGGATATGAAATGTGGACCACAACATAACATTTTCATGCTCTCTATTGATATTTGCTTGCATTGTGTTTCCTTTCTCATATTTTTTTCTTGTAGACATGATTTTTCTTGCACAACGATGCTAAGTGTGGAAATATATATACATATATTCGATTTGTCAAGTATTTTAACATAATTAACATGTAGTGGATATCCTGCCATCTAGGGGAAGGGTGGGGAGTAGAGGGGAAAAATTTGTAACAGAAAGCTTTGTAAGGGTTAATGTTGAAGAATTACCCATACATATGTTTTGCAAATAAAAAGTTTTAATAATTAAAAAAAATTGTGCATATCCTTTGATCCAGCAGTCTCACTACTGGGTCTATTTCCCAAAAAGATAATAAAAAAAAAAGAGAGAGAGAAGGACCTATATATGCAAAAAAATGTTTGTAGCAACCCTTTTTGTAGCGGCAAAGATCTAGAAATTGAGTGGATGTCCATCAGTTGGGGAATGGCTGAATTAAGTTATGGTGTATGAATGTAATGAAATAGTATTGTTCTATAAGAAATGATGACCAGCCAAATCACTATTGATCAGAGAAATGCAAATCAAGACAACCCTGAGGTACCACTTCACACCTGTCAGATTGGCTAAAATGACAGGAAAAGTTAATGATGAATGTTGGAGGGG
>JAJPUD010004627.1:0-19388 GCA_023553655.1 Myrmecobius fasciatus | reverse complement strand
GCATTTCTATTGGGCTTATATCCCAAAGAAATCATAAAGGAAGGAAAAGGCCCCACATGTGCAAGAATGTTTGTGGCAGCCCTTTTTGTAGTGGCTAGAAACTGGAAATTGAATAGATGCCCTTCAATTGGAGAATGGCTGAATAAATTATGGTATATGAATATTATGGAATATTATTGTTCTGTAAGAAATGACCAGCAAGATGATTTCAGAGAGGTTTGGAGAGACTTACATGAACTGATGCTGAGTGAAATGAGCAGAACCAGGAGATCATTATACACGGCAACAACAGTACTATATGACGATCAATTCTGATGGACATGGCTCTCTTCAACAATGAAATGTTTCAAACCACCTCCAATTGTTCACTGAAGAAAGCCATATACACCCAGAGAGAGGGATGTGAAATGTGGACCACAACATAACATTCTCATACTCCTTGATTGATGTTTGCTTACATTGTGTTTCCTTTATCTGATATATTTTTTGTGTAGATAAGATTTTTCTTGCACAATAATGATAAGTTTGGAAATATGTATACATATATTCGATTTGCCAATATTTTAACATAATTAACATGTAGTGGATATCCTGTCATCTAGAGGAGGGGTGGGGAGTTGGGGGGAAAAATTTGTAACAGAAAGCTATGTAAGGGTTATTGTTGAAGAATTACCCACACATATGTTATGCAAATAAAATAAACAAATATATATATATATAAAAGAAATGATGAGCAGGTTGATTTCAGAAAGCCCTGGAGAGATTCACATGAACTGATGCTAAATGAAATGAGCAGAACCAAGAGAACATTGTACACAGCAACAAAACTGTGATGGCCTTGGCTCTTCTCAACAATGCAGTGATTCAAGGCAATTCCAATAAAACTTGGGATGGAAAATGCCAATCACATCCAGATAAACAACTTAATGTGGATCAAAGCATAATATTTTCACTTTTTTGTTTCTTTCCTTTTAGTCTTGTTTCTTCTTGCACAGCATGACAAATAATGGGGGGAAAGGGGAATTGAGGGAGAGAGATCAAACAGCAGGCTGTTATAATGTTCCTGATATCTGGTGATAAAGTCCATACCAAGGTGTTGACAGTATCAAGAAGAAAGAAAGCCTATGTGAGAGACAACATGAAGGCAGAAATGGCAAGATCTGACAACTGATTGGATATTAAGGAAGAGGGAAAGATAAGAGAATGAGGAGTAGAGAATGACACCTAGGTTGTAAGTTTGGGTAACTGGGAATAGTGGTGTCCTGAAGAGTAATAATAAAGTTTGTAAGGAAGAAAGGGTTTGGAGGAAAAGATGAGTTCAGTTTTGGACATGTTGAGTTTAAGATATTTTGAGACATTCAGTTCAAGATGAACAATAGACAACTGAGATGGCAAACTAGAAATCATCAGAAAGGTTAAGATTGGATAAATGTGACAATCATCAACATAGAAATAATAGTTGAATCTATGGAAGATGATGAGATCATATGAAATAGTAGAAGAGAAGAGAGTCTAGAGAAAGCCTTGGGGGACACCCCTGTTTAACAGGAATGACCTGGATGAAGATGCAGCAAAAAAGACTGAAAAAGAGCAGGTCAAAGGCATAGGAGAGAACCAGGAGAGTGATATCATGAAAATCTGGAAAGAAGAGCACATGAAGAAGTTAATCAACGTTGTCAAATGCTGCCCAGAGGCCAAGAAGGATGAGGACTGAGAAAATGCCATTAGATTTAGAGAAAGCAGTCAGTTGAAAGATAAAATTGGAAAACACACTGTAGAGAAGTAGTATCAAACTCAATAGAAATGGATACCTACTAACCACATATTTAGAAAAACAAAATTCTCTATTGTATTATATTTTCATTAAGATTAGTTTCTATAACGACCAACAGGAGGATTTCAGAGAGTCCTGGAGAGACTTGCATGAACTGATGCTGAGTGAAATCAGCAGAACCAGGAGAACATTATACACAGCAACAAGACTATACGATGATCAATTTTGATGGACATGGTTCTCTTCAACAATGATGTGATTCAAACCAGTTCCTATTGTTCAACGATGAAGATACTCATATACATCCAGAGAGAGGCCTGTGGGAACTGAGTGTGAACCACAACACAGCATTTTAATGCTTTCTGTGAATATTTCCATGCATTTTACAAGAATTTGTTTTCCTTCTTAGGTTGTTTTTTCTTCTTCTCTTTCTAGATCTGATGTTTCTTGTGCAGTAAGATAACTGTATAGATATGTATACATGTATTGTATTTGTCATATAATTTATCCTATTTAGCATGTATTAGATTACCTGTCATATAGGGGTGGGGGTGGGGGGAAGGAGGGGAAAAGCTTGGGAAAAAAAAGTTTTTGCAAAGATCAATGTAGAAAAATCACTCATATGTTTTATAAATAAAAAGCTGTATTAAAAAAAGATTAGTTTCTATGATCTATTAGTTTTAATGATCATCTTTCTGCTGATGCTCAAATCTACCTTTCCTGCCCCAATGTCTCTGCTGACCTCCAATCTTGCTTCTCCAATTGCCTTTCAGACATCTCAAACTTGACATCCAGAAGACCTCTTAAACTTTACTACATCCCAAATAGAACTCATTATCTTTCCCCTACCTCATTCCACCACCACCCTTCCCTATTACTGTAGAAGGTAATACCATCCTCCTAGACTTTTAAGTTCACTATCTTAGAGTTATCCTGGATTCTTCACTCTCTCTCACCTCCTATATCCAAGTTGTTACCAAGGCCTGTCAATTTTACTTTTCCAACATATCTCAAATATTTCTTCAATCCAGAAACACTGTCTTGATGAACAAGACACTCCATCTCTCAGCTCTAGGCATTCTCTCTAGAGCTTTCCTTCATACCTGGAAAGCTCTTCCTTCTCCACTCTGACTACTGACATCCCTAGTTTCCTTTAAGTTCTAACTAAAATTCCACCTCTTAATGGAAGCCATCCCCAGCCCTTCTCAATTCCAGTGCCTTTCCTCTGTTAATTATTTCTTAATTATCCTGTACATAGTTTATTTTTATGTATTTGTTTGTATGTTATTTCCCCTATTATATTCTAAGTTCCAGGAGAGAGGGATTGTCTGTTGCCTCTTTTTGTATACCCTGAGCTTAGTACAGGGTCTCACACATAGAAGGCACCTAATATTTACTGATTTTTTGATTATTCTACTGGCCCTGTATCCCAAAGAGATCATAAAAAAGGGAAGAGGATCAACATAAACAAAAATGTTTGAAGTAGCCCTTTTTGTAGCGTCACTAGAAACTGAATGGCTGAATAAATTACGGTAGAGGATTGTTATTGAATATTATTGTTCTATAAGAAATGATCAGCAGGATGGTTTCAGAAAGGCTTGGCAAGACTTACATGAACTGATGCTAAGTGAAGTGAGTAGAACCAAGAGAACACTGTACACAGCAACAGCAAAATTAAGTGACCATCAATTCTGAAAGATATGGCTCTTTTCAACAATGAGTTGATTCAGGTCAATTCCAATAGATTTGTGATAGAGAGCCATCTGCATCTAGAGAAAGAGGTCTGTGGGGACTGAATGTGGATCACAAAAGAGTATTTTCACTTTTGTTGTTTGCTTGCTTTTTGTTTTCTTTCTCTTTTTTTCCCTTTTGATAGAATTTTTCTTGTGCAGGATGATAATTATGCAAATATGTATAGAAGACTTGCACATATTTAACATATATTGGATTACTTGCTGTGTATGAGGAGGGGATGATAGGAAAGGAGGGAGGATGGGGCAGCTAAGTGGTGCAGTGGATAGAGCACCAGCCCTGAAGTCAGGAGGACCCGAGTTCAAATTTGGCCTCAGACACTTAACATTCCCTAGCTGTGTGACCCTGGGCAAGTCACTTAATTTCAATTGCCTTAGCAAAAAAAGGAAAGGAGGGAGAAAAAAATTGGAACACAAGGTTTTGCAAGGGTAATTATTGAAAACTATCTTTGTATATATTTTAAAAATAAAAAGCTATTATTTAAAAAAAACAAGTCTCACTTCCAAGATATATAAGAAACTAATTCAAATTCATAGGAATAAGATCCATTACTCACAAATGATAGTCAAATGATATGAACAGGCAGTTTTCAAAGGAAAAGATCTAAGCTATCAGTAGCTTTATGACAAAATGCTCCAAAAAATTAAATGAAAATTAACCAAGGTTCCACCCTATATCCTTCAGATTGGCAAAGTTGACAAAGGAAAGTAGAGAGGTTATGTGAAAACAGCCACATTAATGTACACTTGATAAAGCTGTGAAATCATCTGGTGATTCCTGAAAGAAATTTTAAACAATGCCCCAAAAGTTACTAAACTTGACATTACCAGGTCTATAGCCCAAAGCAATCAAAGAAAGAGGAAAAGGATCTATATACACAAAATATTCATAGTAAACTTTTTTGTAGTGGCAAAAAAAGGAAATTAATATCAATTGTAAAATGATTGAACAAATTATGGTATACAAATATTAACAGAACATCATACTATACTGTAAGATATGATGAAAGGAATAATTTCAGGGAAAAATAGGAAGATTTGTATGGACTGGTGCAGAGAGAAATAATCATAATTGTGGGGACAGCATATGCAACAACACTGTAATAACTGGGAAAGACTTAAGAATTCTGATCAATGCAATGACCATGATTCCAGAAAACTAATAAAGAATGCTATCCACCTACTGACAAGAGAGGGGACAGGCTCAAAATCCAGAACATAAGACATGTTTTTACTTAGCCAATACGAGAATTTGACATGCATGTTTCTTACAAGTTT
This sequence comes from Myrmecobius fasciatus, assembly GCA_023553655.1. Classification (NCBI taxonomy): domain Eukaryota; kingdom Metazoa; phylum Chordata; class Mammalia; order Dasyuromorphia; family Myrmecobiidae; genus Myrmecobius; species Myrmecobius fasciatus. The sequence continues at coordinate 14,585 of JAJPUD010004627.1, read as the reverse complement.
TATTTCTCTTATTATTTTTTTTTTTAAGGAGGGGAAAGCAGAAGAGAAATACTTTTAAAAAATCTTAAAAGTATCTAAAAATATGCAAAATAAATTATTCTTTCTTGGAAGGGAGGACATGAGCAGGAAATGCTTCATAAAAAGGATATTGTTTGACCTCTGAAGAAAACAGATTCTAAGAGGTGAAGACAATATAGAAGGGTATTTTAAGCATAGGGGTCAGTCAATGGAAAGTTGCAGAGATGAGATAGATATCATCAGAATAATGACTATAAATAACATAAATGAAAGCCCTAAAAGGCATTTGACTACAAATTATTTGCAATGATCAATCATAAAAATAGAGAATAATAAAATACATTCCCTTCTCTTCATTAAAGGAGACTACAGGCATAAAATGAGGAAATTCTATGTTAGAGATACTCATCAATTATGTTTGGAGATGAAAAATTTATCTGATTATAATATGTTGCTTCTGAAACTGAAGGACAACAGAATACTGGAAATAGTTTTCACATACCAAAGCAATTGTTCTTCAATTCTTTCTATCTGTTTCTTTCAATAATTATAAGATTTGGGTAACCTCTCCTATATATTTTTATCTGGTATATCTTGTGTTTCATATTTTTAAATAATTCTAAAATTCTCTTTCTCCTGGTGATCTTATATGGATTAGGTCATGGGACACTACAATTTTTAAAAATAAAAAATTTTAAAAACATCAAAATTGCAAAGTTGTTTTTTTTTTTTTTTTTAAAGCATTTCTTTAATTGGTGGGCAACCACTTTGTTTCTAGTTCTTTGCTATGACAGACAGGTGCTATGAAGATTTTTTCTTTTTATTGGACTTTTACTTTTGTCTTTGACTTCCTTATAATGTATTTATTCTCAATAGTTGGTTTAGTATCATTTTTCTTGAGTGATTCCAAACTGATATCCAAAAATATATCGAACTACTTTATAGTGATCTACATTCTTTATGTACTGGAATGATACAGTTGAACTTTCAAGTGCAACCCAAGTTCATTCAAACAAAATAGGTGCTGGGGAAGATAAAGGACTTGGATAAGATAAGCAGAATTCTGGTTCCTGTGCATTTTACTATCTAGTAGTGGAATAAACCAGAACATAATGAATGGCATACATAATATTCTAGTTAACAAATGCTTATTAGTATGTGCAAAATATTAAGCTAGATTCTAGAGATACAATGACAACAAAACATTCTCTGTCCTTTAAGAGAAAGTATGTAAGGGCTGTTATTGAAAACCTTTGTTTTGACTTGAGCTTTATTGGAAGATTAGAAATAAAACAAGCAGAGGGAAGGAAGACATTCAAGACAGAGAAGAAAGTAAAACAATAAAATGCAGGTGAGTTAGGGGTCAAATAGTACAGAGTAGTTGAAGGAAATAGGAGAATACTAAAAGACAGTGTTAAGAAATTGGAGGATCTTAAATGCTAGGCATAGAAATTTTTTTTTAATTCCCAATTATATGTAGAAACAATTTTAAACATTTATTTAGGAGTTTTTTGAATCCCAAATTCTATCCTTCTATTCCTTCCTCCCCCACCCCAAGACAGCAAGAAATTTGATATGGGTTATACAGGTGCAAACATGCAAAACATTTCCATTAGTCATATTATAAAAGAAAGCAGACAAAAAAATGAACAAAATAAAGTGAAAAATGTTTTTATCTACATTCAGACTCCATCAGTTCTTTCTCTGACAATAACCAGAGATGGAGAAGTAGAATTATGTGAAAAAGTTCTCTCCCCACTCTCTCCCTTCTCCCTGTTCCCATTCCTGTTCCCTTTGCCTCCTTCCCTCCCCCCAAGGAAAGAGAAGAAAGTTGCTAATATCACATTGATAAAGGAAGACCAAAAAATTCCACAAACATGGAAGGGCTGTTTATGTATACTAAGAGCAAAAACACTATGCTTGAACCACATAATATATTTTCTCTAGTCAAGTTTTTGTTTAAAAGTCCAGGATAAGGATCTATTGAGTATCTTGGATAACTGAATTAGAAGTAGAAATGTCTGGTAAATGCTATTCATAGAAGCATCCTGAGGCATCATAGCAACTTTTTCTAATGTTCTGAGCAAGTATAGAAAGAATATTGTTCTGAAAGAAAATTTTCCTTGTATTTCAACTTCCCACTCAATCAAGAAGAGTCAGCTCTCCTTTCCTCCATGCATATACTTATTTGCCAACAAGTAAAAACAGCATACTTTATGCTCTAAGTTTTTAGTATTACAAAACAAAATATTTGGGGCTAGATTAATGAACCCAAATCCTTTAAATAGATATGAGACAAGATAATTTCATTATTAAATAAAATATTACTCAACTGTGGTTCAGAAGCTCAAAATAATTAATTTAAGCAGTTATTTTGCTCTAAACTGAGGCTTTTTCTATATTATAGAGAACTGGCCTGTGTCCAACAGAAAGAACCCTTCTAGGAAAAATTCCCTTTTACAGGGCCCCAGACCTTTGCTTAGATTCAGGCCCAGCCAGAACAGCTCATCACTTCCTTTGGAAAATATAAGTCAATTCTACATTAACAACGATATCCTCATCCCCTTCAAAAGAAAGTGGGGGAGGTTTTTTAAAGTACCATAATCTAAAGGTCTTTTCATTCATTTTCAGTCATTTCTTTATAACATTTGCAATTCTTTGAATTGTTTTAAGAAAATTATTCCCCTCAATTTAAGTCTATCATTAGCAAATAGTACAACTATTAATAAGATCTCATCATTTAAATCTCCCACAATTGTTTAAAATCTTATTAATCCTATATAAATACTAACAAAGTGAAACTGGGTAATTAATATAAAAGTATTTAGCATCAGAGAAATATGAAATCAATGAATTTCCAAACACAGAACGAATATCCTTTTCTTCTTAAATTATAATGAGCACACCAAGATATAACTATATTCTATACTCGAGTTGTATTATGCTTTAGTACTTATTAATTTAGTTACACACTACATGGTAAGTATTGTATTTATCACTAAGGATAACCAAAAAAGTAAAAACAGTCCCTGCCCTCAAGGGACTTAACATTCTAGCAGAAAGTTGATATGAGAATGATTCAATATATACAAAGTAAAAGGAAAGTAACCTTAGAAAGGAAGACTCTAGGACCTCTGGAGAGGTGAAGGAGAGGAACCTCAGGAAAGATTTCCCTAGAATAGAGTTTTGAGCTGAGTTTTGAAGGAAGCCAGAGGTTCTAAGAGGAGAGAGAGAGACAGCAAGTTACAGGCATCTGAGGCAATGTAAAGACACAAGAGAAAAGATGGCGTGTCATACAAGTAGCTTACTATGTCTGGCTCACAATGTGGAGAAAAGTAAAATATAAAATGATAAAAGGTAGAAAGAGGTCAGTGTGTAAAGAGTTTTAAATGACAAACAAGTAGCAAGCTGGCAGAGTGAACAAAGAGCTGGACCTAGAATCAGGAAGATTCAAGTTCAAATCCTGCCTCAGATGAGGTATGTGAGCCAAGGACAAGTAACTTAGCCTTGCCTCAGTTCCCTCCTCTGTAAAATGGGGATAAATAATAGTATCTTGAAAATCTATAGACAGACAAGACAGCTTGGAAAGAATTTTCATAAAAACCCAAAGAAGAAAGTTATCAACAATGTCTAATAAAACAGAAAACAGGTTAAGAAGGACGAAAACTAAAACAAGACCATCAATCTTCCTGCTAAGATAGTTGCCTGAACAGGAGTCTATACATGCCTACTCTAGCAAGTACCTAAAATGTATACAAGGCAGAATAATAATGATCAAAAAATACAATGATAAACTATACTAAATGACTTACCAGAACTGTACAAGAGGTCAGAAGTTCAGGGATAACAGGAATACATCTGCCAGTGCTAATGCAGAGGCACCAAAAGTGGGCAATTGCAACCTGCAAGGCTCTGTTTCCTAAGGCAGCAATAACAGAGGGCTCCCTTAAGAAAGCCTAGGAATAGATGGAGAACCCCTGGGGATCAGAAGGCAGCCTAGCCCAGTCCAGTCCAGCTTAAAGCTGAGCACAGTAAAACAGTACCCAGATCTGGCCAGCCCAGGGCCCAGGGGCTCTAATGATCCTAGTGTTCTAACATGATATGCCAAAGATGAAATTAAAACTCTTTCTAGTCATATGAAAAGGTGCTCCAAATCACTATTGATCAGAGAAATGCAAATCAAGACAACCCTGAGGTACCACTACACACCTGTCAGATTGGCTAAGATGACAGGAAAAGTTAATGACGAATGTTGGAGGGGATGTGGGAGGGCTGGGACACTGATGCATTGTTGGTGGAGCTGTGAACGGACACAGCCATTCTGGAGAACAATTTGGAGCTATGCTCAAAAAGTTATCAAACTGTGCATACCCTTTGACCCAGCAGCGTCTCTATTGGGCTTATATCCCAAAGAGATCTTAAAGGAGGGAAAGGGACCCACATGTGTAAGAATGTTTGTGGCAGCCCTTTTTGTAGTGGCAAGAAACTGGAAACTGAATGGATGCCCATCAATTGGAGAATGGCTGAATAAATTATGGTAGACGAATGTTATGGAATATTATTGTTCTGTAAGAAATGACCAACAAGATGATTTCAGAGAGGCCTGGAGAGACTTACATGAACTGATACTAAGCGAAGTGAGCAGAACCAGGAGATCATTGTACACGGCATCAATAAGACTATATGATGATCAATTCTGATGGACATGGTTCTCTTCAACAATGAGATGTTTCAAACCAGTTCCAGCTGTTCAGTGATGAAGAAAGCCATATACACCCAGGGAGAGGCCGGTGGGATCTGAGTCTGGACTACAATTTTCACACTCTCTATTGATGTTTGCTTACATTATGTTTTCCTTCTCAGTTTTATTTTCCTGTACAGCAAGATAACTATATAAATATATATACAAATATTATTAGACTTCCTGCCATCTAGGGGAGGGGTTGGGGGCATAAGGGAAAAATTTGTAACAGAAAGCTCTGCAAGGGTCAGTGTTGAAAAATTACCTGTGCATATGTTTTGCAAATAAAAAGCTTTAATAAAAAAATAAAAAAACCTAAGTAAAAAAAAGTTTTTGTACAACAAACAAAATTAATGCAGACAAGATTAAAAGGGACAATAAAACATTTTTGCATTCAAGAGTTCTGATAAACGTCTCATTTCTAAAATATACAGAGAACTGACTCAAATTTGTAAGAATTCAAGCCATTCTCCAATTGATAAATGGTCAAAGGATACAGACAATTTTCAGATGAAGAAATTGAAACCATTTCCTAGTCATAATAAAAGATGCTCTAAATCACTATTGAGCAGAGAAATACAAATTAAGACAACTGAGATACCACTACACACCTCTCAGATTGGCTAAAATGACAAGAAAAGATAATGAGGAATGTTGGAGGGATGTGGGAAAACTGGGATACCAATACATTGTTGATGGAATTGTGAATGGATCCATCTATTCTGGAGAGCAATTTGGAACTGTGCCCAAAGAATTATCCAACTGTGCAACCCTTTGATCCAGCAGTGTTTCTACTGGGCTTATATCCCAAAGACATCTTAAAGGAGGGACAGGGACCCACATGTGCAAAAATATTTGTAGTAGTCCTTTTTGTAGTGGCAAGAAACTAGAAATTGAGTGGATGCCCATCAGCTAGAAAATGGCTGAATAAGTTATGGTATATGAATGTGATGGAATATTATTGTTCTGTAAGAAACGATCAGCAGGATAATTTCAGAGAGGCCTGGAGAGACTTATATGAACTGATGCTAAGTGAAGTAAGCAGAACCAGGAGACCATTATACATGGCAACAAGAAGCTTATACAATGATTAATTCTGATGGACGTGGCTCTCTTCAACAATGAGATGATTCAGACTAGTTCCAATGATCTTGTGATGAAGAGAGCCATCTACATCCAGAAAGGGGACTGTGGAAACTAAGTGTGATTGATTCACAACATAGCATTTTTACTTTTTGTTGTGGTTTGCTTGCATTTTATTTTCTTTCTCATTTTTTTTCCCTGTTTGATTTGATTTTTCTTGTGCAGCAAGATAACTGTATAAATATGTATGCATATATTTGGATTTAACATAGATTTCTACCATGTTTAACATATTGGATTTCTTGCCATCTAGGGGAGTTGGTGGGGAAATTTGTATACAAGGTTTTCCAAGAGTTGATGTTAAAAAATTATTCATGCATATGTTTTGAAAATAAAAAACTTTAATTTTAAAAGAGAGAAAAGAAAGAAAAACATCCATGTTTAACTTAAATTATAGTATTCATTCATTTACCAAATACTATTTCAAGAATTTCTGAGGTGCCTTGTCCCTCATGAAATAGATGCAGCCAAGGTCAACATGAAATTTGTGCTTTAGCTTATAAGTGAGAGGTATGACTCTTGGAATGGCATTTATATCAGGTTTTTTTTTATTTTTCTTTATTTATTTGCTAAGGCACTTGGGGTTAAGTGACTTGCATAGGGTCACACAGCTAGGAAGTATTAAGTGTCTGAAGTCAGATTTGAACTCAGGTCCTCCTGACTTCAGGGCTGGTACTTATATCAGTTTTAAATCAGTGTTGAGATGCAAGGACAATAGTGTGAATAATAGAAAAATTGAAAGAATATGCTTAGATTTAATGAAAATTACTAAACTACTCTTTTAAGGTAAAAATCCTCAAATTATTTTGAAAATTACTCTTTCCAAAAGCTGTATGGAAGACTATAAAAGTACAATTATCTGAGCTAATGTATAACAAAATATGTTCAAGTTTAAGGGTAATGAATATAATGGAATACTATTGTTCTATAAGAAATGAGATTTCAGAAAAATCTGAAAAGACTCATGAACTGATGCTGACTAAAGTGAACAGAACCAGGATAACTTTGTACACAGTAACAGCAACATTATGTACATGATCAACTTTAATAAATTTTGCTCTTCTCAGCAATACAATTATCTGAGACACTTCTAAAAGACTTGTGATAGAAAATGGTATCCACATCCAGAGAAAGAACTATGCAAATCAAAACATTCTATTTTCAGTGGGTTTTGTTTATTTTTCTCTTTTGTTTTTCCCTTTTGTTCTGATTCTTCTTTCATAATATGATTGTGAAAATGTTTAATATGATTACACATGTATAACCTGTATCATATTGATTGTTTTCTAGGGGAGAAGGGAGGAAAAAATGAAAATGAAAATCTTATGAAAGTGAATATCAAGGGGCAGCTAGGTGGTGCAGAGGATAGAGGACCATCCCTGAAGTCAGGAAGACCTGAGTTCAAGTCTAGTCTGAGACACTTAACATTCCCTAGCTGTGTGACCCTGGGCAAGTCACTTAACCTCAATTGCCTCAGCAAAAACAACAACAAAAAAAAACAAAACAAAATATCCAAAACTAACAAAATTTTTAAAAGTTTAAAAGGGCAGAAAATCTTACATCTATAGCACTGCTTATGAAATTAAGATAAAAAAAAAACTTTAATACAAAAATCATGTGGGCAAAATTCTTTGGTTAACCTATATAATCTTATCTTTACAAGAGTACAATAGATGTTTTTATCTTTGCCTGCAGCCTTTGTTGGCTTTTCTTTGAAAAGTCTGTGGTTGAGATTCATTCTTTTAAGAAGTCTCCATTTCTACAATGACAAAAATAAGTGACATTGATTTGAGGACAAGTTTAAGAGATAAGCTGATGGGACAGTGAAGCTAAACTCAGTGAGAATGATGCCAGTAAAACACATGCCCATTCATAGTTGTCATTCTAGTTCTGGCCCTCATTTCTTGTCTGGGTTACTGTAATAGCTTTCTAACTGGTCTCCCTGTCTCAACTCTCTCCTTCAATATATCTTCTTTATACAACTAAACTAATATCTTAAAGTATAGTTCTGACCATGTCATCACTTCTCAAAAATCTTTAGTGGATCCTTCTTTCCTTTCTCTCTGCCTTCCTTGTTTGCTATCTACTATCTGTCTTTAAGTATATATATATGATGTTTCACCAATTAGCAGTAACTGCTTCACTTTTATATTTGTATTTGCAGTGCTTCATATAATGTCTGATACATTAATAAATGGTCCTTGTACTTAATGATCACTGATTTATCAATTGATTTCTTAAACAAATTCTTTCCAAAAGTTCTGACTCAGCCAGTTCCAAAGGTTGGCTACCTATTTGTAGGTGTTTTCTACTCAACTTTTTTTCCACTGTTTTGCAAGGCAACACGCTCATAATTTCTTATCATCTTTGAAATGCTTAACAGAGGAGTTTATAATTAAAACTGGTATTTCTATCGGCAACTGTGTCTCCCTGCTTAATGGACAAGATTCAGTATTTTCTGGCCGACAACTTCTGATGTCTTTCATACTCCACATTGTGGTGACTGTTTTGCTCTGTTTATATACCATGTAATAGTAATGGTCAAAATCAATTAATATCTTTGCTTTTCAAGATAACTGTATAAATATATATACACATATTTGATCTGTCAAATATTTTAACATAATTAGTACATATTAGACTTCCTGCCATCTAAGGAAGGGGGTGGGGAGTAGGAGGGAAAAATTTGTAACAGAAAGCTTTGCAAGGGTCAATGTTGAAAAATTACTTGTGCATATTTTTTGCAAATAAAAAAGCTTTAATAAAAAAAAGAGAAGAAAAAAAATCTTTGCTTTTAAAAGGTTATCTTGCTTTTTTTTTTTTAAGGGAAGAAGGAAAGATAAAGAAGGAAAGGAACTCAGATTTTTTAAGAGTTTGAAATGAAATTATAGTAATCATAACTGGGGCCTTAAACCATACTTAAATCTTGGAATTTTCTTGCCAGTACCAATTAATTGTGCTAAATACAAAGCTCAAGTCCATAAAATAATCTTAAATATTAGTTAAAATATTTCATCTGAAATAAGATTAAAGTTTGTGAAAATGATTCACAAAATAAATACAATTTTATAGTTTCTTTCTTTCCAGAGTCATATGATACAAAATGATTCTATAATTGGAATTTGTTTTCTAACCACTAATTAAAACAATTAACTTATATACTACAAATCTTATTTTAGAGCATTTCAGAAATTCAGAAAAATAACATTAGCATATAACTGTGATGCTCAAATTATACTTCTAGAGTAGGAAAAATGACCAAATACGTTATTATAACACTCGAGGTGACCACTTATCAAGGAAATTGTAGCTAGGATCTCTAGTTCAGACAGGAGAATTAGACTAGATCAGAGGCTTCACACATAGTTGCTTCAGGCAGACAGCAACACTTTCAAGTGCAGCCAGAACAAGAATAAAATGTTACTGAGAAATAGTTAGCAAAATAAAAAACTACAGATAAACATAAACAATGTTCACCTGTGGTTTTCTAAGTTAATGCACAGTTCACATCCACAGGCATCTTCTGGAATAGTGTAAGACTTTGTTTGATCAATAACCAAAGATGATCATTTTTTTAAAAATGTTATAGTTTTAGTTCCTCGGCTTTTGAAAATTTATGTATAAACATATAAAGTCATTTTCTGTTTCATGATGCTTAAGCATATGGACAAAGTACAAATTAACCATTGCCTCTGCTTTCACTTAAATGAGGATGTTTTTCAGTATTAGTATAAAATAAAAGCACAAAAACTATTAAAATGGCAAGAATATAGTACAATTTGCATTGAATTGAACTGGGCAAAAAGACCAAGGAGAAAATATTTTAAGGAATTATTTAAAAAGGCAGATTTGTATAACTTTACAGTTACAAAAAAATTGAACTGGCTAAGTCTAGATAATGTAAAGAATCAAAAAAGGGAAAGGGGGGTGACAGAAAATTTTAGGGAAAAAACAGACCTTTTTTTGCTTTTACCTTAAGCATAAGTGAAAAAATTTGTTTTAGAATGACTTACAAGATATTAAAGGAAAATGCTCATATATTACTATTGGGCTAAATTAAAAACCATGTGATAAATCAAATACAAAATATAATAACTGACATTTATGTAGAGGTATACAATTTGCAAAGCATTTTACATATTTTATTTCTATTTCAGAGCAATGGGAGCAAGTCCTGTGGATACTGTTCCTATTCTGCAGCATAATCCCTATTTTTTTATTCTAACATAATCCCTTGCCCATAGTAGGTGCCTACTGTTTATTGATTTTGAGCTCAATTTCCTCATTTGTAAAATGACAATAATAGCACCTACCTCCTAAAGTTGTTATGAAGATCAAATTAGATATATTAGATAGTATGTGAAAGTCTTTGCAAAACTTCAATAGCATGATGCTTGAGGGAGAAGAATTTTTTTCTTACTATCCTCTGTATCTAGTCCAAATACTTGGTATATTACTTCAGATTTAATAAAATGGTGGGGGGGGAGGCGCAGCTAGGTGGCAGCGGATAGAGCACCAGCCCTGAAGTCAGGAGGACCCGAGTTCAAATCTGGTCTTACACATTTAGTATTCCCTAGCTGTGTGACCCTGGGCAAGTTACTTAACCCCAATTGCCTCAGCAAAAAGCAAAAAAATAAAATAAAATAAAATGGTTACTGAATTTTCATAATCACAGATAATATCAGAGACCCCAAGTCTCTTTTGATTTCCAAATCTGGTGCTAAAATTCTTGTGGAAAGATTATATATATTATACAAATCTAGGTAAACAAACTTGTTTACAGGATATTGTAAAGACAATAAAGTAACATCTCAAGAACAAAAAATATAGTCAATGAATTTGGAGATGGAAGGCCTTTTTCTTCCTCCCTCACAATCTTTTCTGAAAAAGAATGTTTTCTGCATTTGCTGGATGTTGTGGTGGGCACCAAGCCCAGAAAAATGAAGCAATTTGGTTTTACTATAATGTTGGTTTCTTCTTGTTCAAGTTTTTGCCTGTTTCTAAAACAGGCAAAGACTAAGTTCAAAGCTCAGCAATTTGTAGCTCCACTTATGATAATTATCTAAACAGTAAATCAAATTAATTTCTGATTGCTTGAATAAACCGAACTTTTAAAGTTAGATTTGCCAAATATGGCCATTTTAGAAACAAATCAAGTTGGACATACATTTTAATATTCTACACAAAGGACCTTTTCATGAAGGTACAAAAATAAAGTATGGCCTAGATTTCAACTTTCCCCCAAAGTAAAATCTCCAGAAAGGTTATATCTACATTTAAAACAGTTTGATAACAAATTGACACTTTTTTTTTACAAGAGTTTACAGACTTAAAGACCCTTCCCTTCACACACCCACACAAATTAAGCCATTACAACGTGTCAGGTAAAAGGCAGAACGCCGGAATTCAAACAGAAGCAAAAAGACAGTCCCTGCAGTCAATGAGCAGGTAGAGTCAAAAATATCTCCGCGTTCCCGTAGGGGTCGCGTCTGTGCTGGGCCACATCCGCATGAACACAGCAATCTTAAAGGGGTAACTTTGGAGCACTTTACAATGATAAAAACAAAGAGGCATGTAGTAGCAACAAGTATCATCTAGTATCACCATATAGTTTATACACTTTTTCAAAATCACTCCAATAAATTCGTTCTCTCGATAATCCTGGCAATTCGGTGAGGTGGGCAAGGAAGTCTTAAAACAACTCTGGGACACACTCACATACAGCCTAGTCTAGAAAACAGTTTCCCTTCATAAGAAAGTGATGAATGGTAAAGCCTCTCCTAAAGATGACATGTTCCGGACACCGGCGATGTCAGCGCGCGTGCTCACACGCACACACCCTCAGACTACTCCACGGCTCCTCCGGGTGGGATGGAGAAGGGGCAGAAAGCGGACAGCTGCCCCAGGAGTGACAGAGGTGGGTGGCGCCCACCACTAGCGGCGTGACACATACACCCAGGGACCCCATGGAGACTGCTGGGAAGGGCGGCGAGCTCACGGTTGAGTGAGGGTTCCCACAGACCTCCCACGGGGAACGCGAGGGGTGAGGGGGAGGGGAGCTAGGCAGCGCAACGGAGGAAGCTCCCACTCACCTGCGGGGCCGATTTCCATTCATGGAGCTGGGCAGGGCTGTTCTAAGAGAGACTGGGGCCGCGGCCGGCGAGGGAGGAGACAAAATGAGATGAGAAACGGCTAGATCCCCGCGCCAGGTTCCCGGGGCGGCGGCGGCTCCTCCTCTGGGGCCCCTAAACCGATCTGGCAAACTGCCGGTCCGGCTCTATACTCCTCGTCTCCGATAACTCGGGGCGGGGACGGCCGCAGGCGCGCCAGCCGCAGAGACGCGAACTGAGCGGAGAGGCGGGGAGAGCAGCGAGTCGCGGTCCGGAACTGTTGTCGCTTGCAGCCGCTGGCGCTCTGACTTGCTCAACCGCCACTGCAGCCGACTTCCCCGCCGGCGCCCCCCCGGAAGCCCTTCCAACGTCACTTCCGTAGCCAGTTCCAGCCCGCTGCCTCTGTTGCCTAGCCGCCCTTTACCCTGAATGAATACTTTATTCCGAAGCGCGTTCTATCGAGCTGCGACTGGGAGGAGAAAGGGAGGCGGGATGCGAAGCTCCAGAAAAGCTGACTTCCTCCTGCCGGAGGCGGTCGGGAATAGAGGTGAAAGGCCTGGGGAATGGGTGCGTGGGTAGGGACGGAGCGCACTGAATATGAGGGACACATGCGGAGGGGAGGGGGTGTGTCCTCTCTTCTTGGCCTAAAGAGACTGGCTGGCTAGGGTCAAATCCCATCAGTCTCAGGTGTGCCAGGGATGGGGCCAATCGGGATAAAGAAAATTCAGTGGGCGTGGTCTTCCTAGGGGGCCGAGCTCTCCCAATGTCTCGTATTGCTCCAGGCTGATTGACGGGCGGGGGGGCGGGGAAATGTAGCTTTTTCAGACAGCAACCCCCCCCGGACGGTTTCAGGATTGGCTGGTGGCCAGGTCTGTCACCTTTCGCGCTTCTCTCATTGGTCGCTCTGAGCCTCCCCCCACTACTGTTTATGCAGTTACACTTGGGGATTGAATAGCATGAACATTCTACCAACTGCTACCGACTGGCCGTTAACGGTCGCCCACCCACCGCCCCCACGCTGGCTAGGATGCCCAGTTTGCCCACTCAGCAGCTTGCCCCAATCCCGAGCGCCATGACAATTTGTATTCTGTCTTCTCTTGGTGGGGAGAGATATCAGCCCCGCCCCACACAGGGTGATCCGTCTATAAGCATAATTAAGCGCTTATTATGTGCACAGCACGGTGCCAAATCCTAGACTTTCTCAGGTCCTGGTTATCTTAGGCATCCAGTAATTGTATGTAAGCTATTTGAATATACAGAGGCTTTCCTTTTCCTTATTGAATCCCTAGCTTTTGGTACATTATAGGCACATAATAAATGCTCGTTGCATTAATATCAACGTTGAGGCACCTTAGGACTCATATAGTTATTTTACAGATGGCCTCCTCCCAACGTCAACTGATCCTTTCAGTTGTCTGGAATTGGGGGAAAGGGATGCAGCAGCAGCTCCCTCAAACGCTCTTAGAAAGGGTTGGGGGGACAGCATTTCCAAGGAGAACTGCTATCTTAAAAGCCATTCTTGGGATGAAGAAAAATCGAAGGATGGACGCTGACAAAATACCCTTACTATTCTCTTAGCCCCGTATCAATGGTTCTTCGTCCCCACCCTTCCATGCCAATTTTTTACTTTATTTTTCTTAAGTAAAATTCTTGGATTGAGCAATAAGTTGTTGGAGTTTGAAAAACACACTCCTCCTTTGGCCAAGCTGGTCCCCTGGGAAATGAGAGTTGAGAAATAGAGCACCTGCGGCTGATTGGAATTCTAGCCCAGGATGAGGACCACCTCCAGACTGTCTTCAGTCACCTTTTCTCTATTGTTACACTCCCACTATGGTACACTCTGTGTAGATGGCTTTGAATCTCTTTCCCTAAATGATTCCCCATTCTCCTCTCTGAGTCTTAATATAAGAGAAAAGTGATTGTGGCTGCTGGATACCAGCTTGCTCCAAGAACTGAATCCTTGGATTCGACTTAGGGAGTTTGTCAGATAACCTATTTAATTCTACCTCTTTAGACTAAAAAGATTGTGACACTAACATCATTTAATGTTTAGGCTAGAGAGGACAGTATCTCTGTCCTCAAATTCCTGAAGGTCATGAGAAAGAGAAATGATCCCATCTGGGTTGAGCAGTAATCGGCTCAAGATAAAGGAAGTACTAGAGCTAACAATTGGAGCTATTCAAAAAAGAAATGGACTTATTTGGCAGATCATCAATGAGGTCTTCCAAAAAGAAGCAGAAAGACCTTTGATGCCTCACTGTGGCATGAAGGTGACCCTGAGTTTTCAAAGGCTTTGCCAGCAGGATATAAACTCTTGGAGGTACTGCCAAGCTAGAAAGGTTTCAAGGATAGGCCTAGTGACATACTTCTTTGTTATTCAAGAATCAGCCTAGCTAAAGTTGAAGTTCATGATTCAATTATTATAGGATTGACCATCAAGTGATGAATTACATAATACCACATATAACTACAATTCACAAAACAGACCACTAAAATGAAGGAATTAGTGCATAGGTGGGAAGAAGGTCTATGGCAATGAAATCATGAATTTTCTTTAGCATCTGGTCCAACAA
>JAJPUD010004626.1:171924-189384 GCA_023553655.1 Myrmecobius fasciatus | reverse complement strand
CTGCCTTTCTTTGTTCACCTGAAGCATAAAAGATTCTGCTCCAGCCCTTTACCTTCACTCTGTATGTATCTCTATGTTTTAGATGTGTTTCTTGTAAACAACATATTGTAGGGTTCTGGCTTTTAATCCAGTCTGCTACCCGCTTCAGTTTTATGGGAGAGTTCATCCCATTCACATTCACAGTTAAAATAACTATATCTGTATTTCCTGCCATCTTATTTACCCAGAGTTATGATTTTCTCTTCCTTTTCCCCTCTCTCCCTTCCCCCCTCCCCAGTACTTTATTTTTGATGACCACCTCCTCCAACAGTCCTCCCCCCTTTAGACCTCCTCCCTCCCCTTTACACCTTTCCCCTAATCCTATTAGTCTATCCCTTTCCTTTTCTCCCCTCCCTCCTACCTTCCCACAAGGAGGGTCAGGTCTTTCTTTGAAGCCAAATGTGTCTGATATACTCTCTTAGAGTCCAATCTAATGAGAGTAAGGTTTACACAATACTCATTGCCCTCCCTTTTTTCCCTCATTTATATTAGATCTTCTATGTCTCTTTATGAGATTTTGCCTTATTTTGCCTCCTTTCCCCCCCTCCTTTTTTTTCAGTATGGTATCCCTTCCACCTCTAATTTCTTTTCCATTATTATCAAAGAAAAATTGAATTATACCCCCATTCTTTAAGGATACCTGTAGTAGAAATATAGTTCTCAAGAGTTCTTTCCTTTTTACCTTTTTATGTTTCTCTTGAGTTCTGTATTTGGAGGTCAAATTTTTTGTTCAGATCTGGTCTTTTCATTAGAAATAGGTGAAATTCTCCTGTATCATTGAATGACCATCTTCTTCCCTGGAAGATGATGCTCATTTTAGCTGGATAACTTATTCTTGGCTGTAATCCAAGTTCTTTTGCCTTTTGAAATATCTGATTCCAGGCCCTGTGATCCTTTAATGTGGAAGCTGACAGATCTTGTGTAATTCTAATTACAGTTTCTCAGTATTTAAACTGTTTCTTTCTAGCTGCTTGCAATATCCTTTCCTTGGTGCAATAGTCCTGAAATTTGGCCACGATATTCCTTGGGGTTTTGATTTTAGGGTCTCTTTCAGGAGGTGATCGGTGAATTCTTTCAATGCCAATTTTGCCTTCTGATTCTAAAACATCAGGGCAATTCTCTTTCATGATTTCCTGAAAGATACCATCAAGGTTCTTTTTTTCATTGTGGCTTTCAGGGAGTCCAATAATCCTTAGATTGTCTCTCCTGGATGTGTTTTCCAAGTCAGTTGTTTTTCCTAGAAGATATTTCATATTTTCTTCTATTTTTTCATTTTTTTGTTTTTGTTTGACTGATTCTTGAAGTCTTATTGAGTCATTTACTTCTATTTGTTCAATTTTAATTTTTAAAGTATTATTTCCTTCAGTTATCTTTTTTAGCTCCTTTTGTAGCTGGCCAATTGAATTTCTTGGTTCGATGCATTCTTTTTCCATTTTGCCAATTTTATTTTTCAGTGAATTGTTGTCTTTTTCCAATTCACCATTTTTATTTTCCAGTGAATTGATGATTTTTTCCAATTCGCCAGTTTTGTTTTTCAGTGAATTGTTTTCTTTTTCCAATTCACCAGACGTGTTTTCCAGTTTTTGACATCTCTGTTGCCCTGATCTCAATTTATTTCCCCATTCTCCTTCAAGTTCTCTTTTGAGATTCTTTATGCAATCTTCCAGGTAAACCTTCTGAAAGGGAGACCAGCTTAAGTCCACCTTTGTGACTTCCTCTGGGATTGTTTTCAGAGCCTTAGGATCTGGGGAGGGCCCTACTTTCTCTCTGTAGAAGCTGTCTAGGGTGAGAGCTCTCTTCTGCTTCTTGCTCGTGTTTTTGAGCTGTAAGAAATTTAGGTTTGGATCACTTGAGGTCTGAATCACTAGCAGGGAATTCTGACGTTTCAATTTGCCGCGGGGCAGTTTGCTGAGTTGACTTCCGGGAGCACTTGGCTAGATCCGCACTAGGACCATACTTTCAGCTGCTCTCAATCCACTCTTTATCAGAGGCAGATCTGCCAAAGCACCTGCCCGTAAGCAGTGCAAAGTGGCCCAGGAGTCTCCCAGGGACTTCCTGGGTGCCTAAAATCCACCTCTGTTGCAGCCCGATTTCCGCCCCTGGCGCACTGGTGTCTGATGGCGGCCAGTGGCCAATTCCCCTGAGACTGACCTCTGGAGTTTTTTCAAAGTAGATTTTTGATAGAAGTGCGTTGTAGTCCAAGTGTTTGGTGGAGCCCTCACTCCCGAACCAGTTCAGAGGCTCAGTTTCTCTGGGTCTGAGGAAATGTCTCAGGAGCTCACAGAGGACGCTGTCTGCAGTTCGCCATCTTGGCTCCGCCCTCGAGATCTCTCTATTTGACTTTTAAAGAATTTCATAACCTGATCCCTTCCGATTTTTTTCTAATCTTACAGTTTACTCTCTTACATAGTCTTCATTTCAGTTTTATTGACTTTGCAATTCCTAGAATAAAGCACTCCATCTCTTAATTCTGTGCATTTTCATTGGATATTCTCCTTATCTGGAACTCTTTCCTCATTTCTCCCTCTAGGATGCAACTAAAATCCTATAAGAAATCGCAGTCTTTCTTAATCTTAGTGCCTTTTTTCTAAGATGATTATATTTTATCCTTTATATATCTTGTTTGTACATAATGGTATCTTGTATTGGTGACTAGGAAGATGGTGGTGCCATTGAAAATAATGAGGAAAAAGCAAGGGTTTGGGGAAAAAAATAATAATTCTCTTTTGGACATGTTGACTTTGAAATGTTCAATAGGCAGTCTGAATTATGAGACTGGAATTTGGGAGATAAATTAGTGATAGATATATAGATGTGGGAATGCATAGAGATGAATGAACAATTGGGAGCTAAGGGAATTCACAAAGTAAGAGAGAAAAGTATATACCACGTGTAAAGAGAAAAGAGAGAGCCCAGGAGAGAGTGTTTTGAGTATAACCAGTTAGTATAATTGATGTGGATCAACAAAGGAGACTGAGAAGATTAGATAAGTACTCCATAGGTAATACAGGAGAAGGATCTAGAGATAGAAGTGTCATGAAAACCCCAAAATGAAAGAGTAACCAGCAGGAGAGGTAGTCTACTTGGTCAAATGCTGTAGAGAGAAGAAAGCCAGGGATTGAGAAAAGGCTATTAGATTTGATGATAATGAGATCACTGGTAACTTTGGAGAAAGTACTTTTACTTGAATTATCAGGTAGCAAACCAGACTGCAAACAGTTAAGAAGACAATAAAAGAAGAGGAACTGGAGTCATTAAGTATAGATTGATTTTTTTCCTTCACTATTGAATAAAGTCTAGATACTATATTTTAAGAACTTGGAAATAAAGACTGCCCATCTATATCCCCAAAAGATCTTAAAGGGAGAAAAGGGACCCACATGTGCAAGAATGTTTGTGGCAGCTCTTTTTGTAGTGGCTGGAAACTGGAAACTAAATGGATGCCCATCAATTGGAGAGTGGCTGAATAAATTATGGTATATGAATGTCATGGAATGTTATTGTTCTGTAAGAAACAACTAGCAGGATGATTTCAGAGAGGCCTGGAGAGACTTGCATGAACTAATGCTGAGTGAAATGAGCAGAACCAGATTATTATATACAGCAACAAGAAGACTATACGATGATCAATTCGGATGGACATGTGTTCTCTTCAACAATGAGGTGATTCAAACAAGTTCCTATTGTTCAATGATGAAGATAGTCATATATATCTAGAGAGAGGACTGTGGGAACTGAGTGTGGATCACAACATAGCATTTTTATGCTTTCTGTTGATGTTTGCTTGCACTTTGTTTTCCTTCTCAGGTTTTTTTTTTTTTTTTCTAGATCCATTTTTTTCTTGTACAGCAAGATAACTGTATTAATATGTATACATATTTTTGATTTTTCATATATTTTAACATAATTAATATGCATTAGACTTCCTTCCATCTAGGGGAAGGTGTAAGGAGGAGGGAAAAATTTGTAACAGAAAGCTTTGCAAGGATCAATGTCGAAAAATTACCCATGCATATGTTTCTCAAATAAAAGGCTTTAATTAAAAAAAAAGACTTCCCAGATCTGTTAAAATCATGTAGTAAAGTAAAAATAGAAGAAAAAAAATAAAAATCCACTGGTCGTCACCTGAAGTAAACTTCAAAATAAATTTCCAAAATCCAAAGCTTTCAGGTCAATTAAAAAAAAAAAAAAACCCAAAACAAAACAAAAAAACCACTGCAAGGAGCCAGAGAGAAAGAGTTTAAGTACCAAGGAGCCATAATCAAGATCCACAAGACATAGATCTGGCAACTATCACTATCAAGAAAAAGAGAACTTAGAATATGTCATTCCAGAAAGTAAAAGACAAAAGCTTATAACCAAAAATTATTTATCTCTCCTCCAAATTGAGTGCAAATTTATTTAGGATAGAAGGAGCACCTTTTTGAATTCAAGTCATCTGAAGAAACAAGTAACTCTTAGAATCTTAATACCTTTGATGGTCATCGAGAGTAAAAACAGAAGACCTCCTGAGAATGTAGTAATGAGAAAATGAAAGAAAATTTCTAATACAAGAGAATTCCAAGAGAAAATTCAAGAAAACTTAACTGCAATGATTGCAAGAAGACAGAATAAAGAATAGATTGGCCACTAAAACTACAAAAATGCATGGAAGAATTGAAAGAAGAAAAACAAGAGACAGATGAAGTTAGAGCATTAGGAAAGAGAATATGGATCTTTGAAAAGGAGGTGGAAAATGTCATCAACGTGGTAGATACCCTGAAAAACTGAATATTGTAAAGAAAATGAAATGATCTAATGAGACAAAAATATTTTTAAAAGAATCAAAATAATTAAAATTTAGAGGTCAAATGAGGAATCTGCTATCAAAAACAAATGAAATGATAATTAGGACAAAGAGAGATAACTTAAGAATCATTGAACTCCCTAAAAACCAGAACTAAAGAAAAAACATTTATACCATATTTCAAGATTTCATAAAACAATTGCTTGGTATTAGAAACTGATTGATGTAAAGATAAAAATAAGAAGAATCTAAAAATTACTTCTTGAAAGAAGCCATATATTGAATATGCCTAGAAATGTCATTACAACAGTAAAGATCTTCCATGTCAAAAAATTTTTATAGCTGTGAAGAGTACATTTTCCTTGGAGTGGGAATCAACTCTGATTGATTAAGAATGAGAAAATGAATATTACAATGAGGGGCTGGACTTAAATTTGATTATGTCATCCATTTCTTAGTTCTCCTCAGCCTTGGGCAATCTGTTTAAAGAATTTATGCTCCACTGAAGCCTGAGTAGAACACAGTATCTTCCCCACCTGGATGGAGCCTAGATCAAAGAGAAGGTTAGTTCAACCTTCATTGAGGTCAATCTTCAGAGACTGAGGTATTAAAATAAGGATCTAAGAAAAAGGAGGAAATCAGAATCTCCCCTAAATCGTTGGGTATTAATAATCATTTCTCCCACTACCTTCAAGGGTCATGGGAGTTATGAAAGAAAAACACATGGGCAGGATATAATTTTCTGTCTTTTTTAGTTTTAATAGAATAAAGAAAAGGGAGAGAAAAGAGAATACACTGGAAGAAATGGGAAGGCACATACAATTTCTATCCATTGGAATGCATCAGAAGAGTTCACAAGTCATGAATCTTGCCATATCTGAATCCAGGAAAAGTAAACACACACACACACACACACACGTCTACATGCATAAACACAAGAGCTTAATATAGAACATTTAAAACCGACTGAAAAATAGTTGGTAACAAGAAAGGAGAGGAAGATGCAGCTTAAGAAACAAAGTACAGTTGAAGACTAGTCACAAGTAAGAAATTTCAACTACAAAGAGATGGTCATAATTAAGGAAAAAAGAATTAGATCATAGTTTATTGCTCTCAGTTCCATTTCTCTTCTCTATGTGACATTTTTTAAAATAAAAGACTAAGAAAAGGACTAAAATAAGGAAAATATAATTGTATTGATGAGGTGTGAGAAAAGGAGTGAGAGGACCCCATTTGGCCAATCATGGGCTTCCTGGAGGAATCCACAAACCCCAAAGAACTAGGCGAGAGGTTTATGGCAAAATGGGTTTATTATAGCAGAGAAGCAGCTTTCTTAGCAAGACAGTTCCGAAAGGGGAGAAGTAAAGGTGGATTATTAGCAAAGATTAGTAAACACTGAGCATGGCTCAGTAGGCCTTTTCCTGAAGGAATTTGCCAAACTGGGTTAACACTGAGCTCAGTGTAAGGAAAAGAGAACTTAGAATATGTCATTCCAGAAAGTAAAAGACAAAAGCTTATAACCAAGAATTACTTATCTCTCCTCCAAATTGAATGCAAATTTATTTAGGGTAGAGTGCTGATGTTGCAAGTTGTTCCCAAAAAGAATTTGTAGGCAATAGACCTCCAAATCAAGGGACAACCGATTTTATTAATATAAATATATTATATATATTTATTATTAGCCTGCTAAAAGCAGGCTAAATTCTAAGAGGAGTAACCAAGGAAAGTGGTTTTAGCAATTAACAGGGAGGAAGAAGCCATTAAAGGTAAGAAACTCTGAGGTGGGAGTATACCTTTGACTGGCAGGCTAAATTCCTAGAGAAATTAGCAAAAATCATAACTTGGCTTTCTGATTGGATATATTAAAGGTGGGATATTTAGAGACCTCCCAATGAATATTATGATTATTCCTGGGCTGAGACTGTAATCAAAAGTCCACTTGAATTAAAGGCTTACTTAAGAACAAAAGGCCCACTTAAAGCTGAGTTGATAATACTCCCTGAGGCAAGCAGGGAAGGGCACTAAAGGAATCATCTCAGCCTTAGGTGGGCTTTTTGTTCAATAACCAATCTCACTCTATTCCTTGTGCTTGTACTTTTTCCTGCTACCATGCTTTTGTACTGACTCTGCTTCATACATGAAATTTTGTCTATCCTCATTTTCTCCTCTTCATTTCTGTTTTTTTCAAGACTCCTTTTAAACCCCATGAGATCTTTCATGGCTTCTCCAATTTCTAGTACTTTACCCATTGGTATATATCTTGCATGTATCTAATTTGTTTTTATGCTTATTTTCTGTACTTAATAAATTTTGCTGAATGGCTGACTTTTTTAGATTTTAATTTAATAATTTCTAAAGTAAAAGTGTTAAAAAATGTCACTGATAAAACAATTTATATCATTAAGAATTAAGGGGATATTATTCAATTCAGACCCAAAGATAGGTGATAACTGCCTCTTCTCTTTCCAGATCTTTTTGACTAATCCACTTAGAGCTATTTCAAAAGAGCTATTTCAGGGATGCTGAAAGGTCAAAAGTGACAATGCCAGAAGGAACCTTTTTAGCCAGTCAGCAAACTTATTAACCACTTTCTCTGCTGAGCACACAATCTTGGGCCTTTTGCTCTTGGTTTTAAAGAGAACAAAGAGGGGCAACTAGGTGTAATAGTTGATAGAGTACCAGCCCTGAAATCAGGAAGACCTGAGTTCAAATGTGACCCAGAAACTTAACATATTCTAGTTGTGTGACCCTGGGCAAGTCACTTAACCTCAATTGCCTCAGCAAAAAAACAAACAACAACAACAACAACAACAAAATAAATAAATAAAGAGAACAAAGATATCTCAAGAGTAAACAGTAGGCAGCTAGACCCATTATAAAAAGCAGAGAAAAATAATTGAATATAGAGTCAAGGAACCTGAGTTTGAATTTCTGTTTGGCTATTTCTAGCCTATTTGATTTAGTTCAGATTTCTTGGCCTTTTTCAAAGAGGTTTCCAATTTAGATTCTCTACCTGTAGAATCCATGCTCTTATAGTTTGATCATGTCACAAGAACAATGGAACTCAAGTGAATAGGATTAATACTTAGTGTGTCCCTGGCAATGTGCTTAAAGAAGCTTTAGAACTTGTCTATGATGAAATATTTTCAGTATTAAGGCTTGCATAAAGTAGCCTTCTCAGTATTTATCTGTTGTTTTTTTTTAATGGATGTTACTATTTCTAATTATTTTTTTTGTAAAAGAAGAAAACATGTTTTAGATTTAAGAATTTTGTGTTATTGGAGTTATGTGTCATTTAATCAGAGGAACTTGCTTAAACATGTCATACATAAAATTAAATCTGACAGAATGATTTCCCCATGGAAGCATCTCCCTTTTGTTTGTTGAGACTAGGGTGAAGTTAGTGGCAGAGCTTTTTAGGCTCAAAAATGTTAAATGAAGGCTAGAATAATTTTTTAAAAGCAAATAAATTTAAAACAAGGAATATTTTTCTTCACAGAAAGAAAAAGTTTTCCCTTGCATCAGAAATTTTCTTTGTAAAGAAATCTGATTTGTTATTTTAATAGATTTTTCAGTAATAGCATATTATACTCATTATTTTTGTATAATTGTTTTACATGCAAATAGAAGTCATTGATGGAAGGTAAAGAAAACTGGGATTAGTAATCTTTCCATGACCTATTTATTGTTATTTATTGAGTCATTTTCAATGTCAATGTGATAAACACATTTTAGGATGGGGATCTAACAGACTGTTCATTGTGTACTTAGAGATTTTAAATATAACAACGGTCTATGCTTATATAAGTTCTACAGTGACTAAAGATTTTTTCTTCAGTCAATATGCCCAACACAATTTCTAACATTCATATGATTTAGCAGAATCAATCCTGCTAGAGCAAACATCAAAAACTAAAGTGATAACTTTATAAAATTGAGGAGGATTTCCTGATTGTCAACTGGATTAGATTGCAATCCAAATTCTCAAGAAGCAGCTGAGGCATGGAAGATTTTCTTGCAGAGCTAGCCTTGGCCATGTGAGCCAGAAATACAGCTTTACAAAATCATGACTATGTGTGCTTAAGAATAAAGTTGGAAAAATATTCAGGGTGAAAGAAGACAGTAGAGAACTTTGATTGGGTTTATGAAAAGATTTATTTTTGATAAGTCATTTTGAATGCTTCAATAACCTTTCTTCTGTTCCCATCCACCCTTATTCTCCATTCCCCTTATTCTGTCATTTAAAGGAAGTATATGTACAGTAAAAGTACATAAAAGAAACATGTAGAGTACAAAACTTGAAATCAGGAGACCTAAGTAAAGTCTTGGCTCATCTCTCTGGGATTATTTCAGAGGTAGATTTTGAATTTAAGCTCTCCACTTCCAGAAGTAATATAAAGAGAACAGCATCAATTTTTCACTGGTACCAGTAGAATGCTCAAGACCAAGGGAAAGTCCACTAATATGTTGAATAGATATTCTATACAGGAATTATAGGAGAATATGTATAAAAATTCCATAGGATGAGAAAGTATAGAAAAGGAAATATCCATATTGTTGGTTTAGAAATTGAATCCCAAAATGTTGTTGGAATTCCAAACTGGTGTCAAGAGGTGTCTCAAAAAATTTTGCAGGCTTATTATCTCCAATTTAAGAGGGAAAGAGTTTATCTTTTTCCCCCTGAGGCAATTGGGGTTAAGTGACTTGCCCAGGGTCACACAGCTAGGAAGTGTTAAGTGTCTGAGACCACATTTGAACTCAAGTCCTCCTGATTTCAGGGCTGGTGCTCTATCTACTGCACCACCTAGCTGCTCCAAAGATTTTATCTTTTGTAATAATGGGCTAAATTCTAAAAGAGAAAGTAGCAAAGTAGTGGGGAATAAACTCTATTTATGAAGATAGAAAGATTTCTAATTTGGGGATCTGTTTAGATTACTATGGTTTTAGGATACTAACTTACAGTTTACTTAGATTCAAAGAAAGCCTTTGATTTGCTAATTATATGAAGGCTACAGATATGCTAATGGATCAGTTCTCAGACTCTAAACTGATATGTTAATTTTATGGCTTATAAATTGGTTAGAATCTGGGCTAGTCTTAGGTCTTCCAGAGCTAGCTCCTTTAGTTAGGCATCTTCCTTCCAGAGCTACCATAATATGTCCTTAAACCAACATTGTTTTGTAGTTAAAACTAATACAGTAGTCTTAAGGCAGATATCTTGGAGTCAAAATGTATACATTTAAGACAATCTAAATGATAGAGACAACTTGGAGTCACGGTACAGTATCCCTAAGATTACAATGACATCATTCTCCTTTCAAACAGTATCCCTGAGATTACTTATTAATAAGTAATGAACTAATAAATATTATAACTAGAGGTGGACATATTCTAATTAGAGGCTGGGGGATTTAACTTTGATCAATCACATCAATTTGACTAGAATACAATGAGCCAGATTTCACCCTGACTAGATTAAATACATTGCAAGGTTCTCTAGTTGGATGTGTTCTTCCATCTAGGATTGAAAGAGGATTTGGACAATTTCATCCATCAAATATCCTTGAAAAATTGAATGACCTACAGGCTTCTGAAAAAATCCTGATTCTAATTCAATAACTGATTACTAATATGAGAGAGAAATAATCATTTCTCTCAGAGGGAGAGGAAAAAAAGACAACAAATTGTGATCATATAAGGGAATTTTAGAGTTTATGAAATAGGTGGTATGCCTGTTGGTGATGGCAAGAGCAAAAGTATCTGTATCTGAAGTGGGATAAAGGAGTTGGTCCATGAGAAATGAGAATAAGTTGAACCAGAAGGAATGGGTGTTTAAGAGCATATCAATATGTATGCTAAAGTGGCTATTGTGTGAAGTCTGGAGTTAGGGAGGAAAGACTGTGAGCCAGGCACTAAACTCATTGAAGAAATTAAGAGAATAGTCTGGAGGCTGGTAGAAAATAGCTAGTTGAATCCTGAGTGAGTGGTAAATTTGGACTGAATGAACTTCTAAGGTTCCTGAATGATGGAGGTAGAGGAAGAGTCTTGGCCATTGAGTTTGGGGGATAAATGAAAATGTAACTAGTGCCAAGGAAGCTATGTCAGATTTTAGTCAGAAAGCACACGTTGCAACTCCCAGGTATTAGAAATTATTTCCTCCTTTTGTAGAATCTTTATGAAGTCCCCTTTAAATGCAGTTCTCTGCTGAACTCCTAGGGTTGGTTCCTTTATAAAGACTATAACTGGTATTCTCTCTGCCCCAGTACTGGACAGGATATTCCTTCAGAAGGTGCTTTTCTTTGGGTAATTATCATTCTGGATATGTTGTCTCCTGCTGGTTCAGATTCTTGGTCCCAGCAGGATCTACTGTTACTGCTCTGGTCTTGAAGACATGATCAGTTAGGGTGAATGAGAGAGAAAGAGAAGCTCTCTCTACTCTGTTTCTCTCCTTCCTCCCAAAAGCTATTCTTTCTGAAAGATTTACAATTAGTAGCTGTCTGATTGTAGGATTTACCTCCAGTCCTACTGACTAGAACTCTTCTATTACTAGATTGGCTCATTCCTAGACTGGACTAATTAATGAACAGACTGCTATTTTCATGTGTATGTCCAGTGGGCATACCTGATGATCTTATACAGTCTTATTGCTTCCTATCTCAACCTGATCAACCATATTCACACTTGTACAGAAACTATCTTGTTCTGCACATTTAAAACATTGTGATGTTCTTTTATTGATTGAATTGAAGTGCCTAGGTTTTCTGTTATTACTTTAACCCTGTGAATATATTTCTAATGTATCATCCCTGATACTTAGTACAATATCTGGCATGTAGAAGTTACTAAATAAATATTTGTTGAATTGAATATACTAGAATAGAATAGCAATGGCAGCTAGGTAATGTAGTAGATAGAGTACCTGGTCTGAAGTTAGGAATACTCATCTTCTTGAGTTCAAATCTGACTTTTATAAAATTAGTAGCTATGTGATCATAGGCAAGTTACCTTGGTTTTCTCATTTGTAAAATGAGCTGGAAAAGGAAATAGCAAACTCAGAAAACCTCAAAAGAGATCTCAAAGAGTCACATGATTGAAAATAAACTAAACAACAACAAAAGAATAATAGAATTAATAATAGAATGATAGAATTCTAATAATAGAATGTAATAGAATTGATTGACACATAGATTCATAGAATGGGAGAGCTGGTGAGTACCTTAGGGAAAGTCTCCTTTTTTAGTCCACATTCTTAATTTTATAGTTAATAAATCTAATGCCTTAAATCCAAGTCTATTATTCTAGTGCTCTTCCTGGATGATAGCACAAGGTGCTATTTCCTGTAAAGGACTTCCTTCCATTAACTTTTATCCTAATGAAAGAGAAAGTCCTGGCAATCCAGTGGACTGATTTTTAGAGTTTTGTTTCAGTGAAGGACTGAATAATGCTAGCATCTTTTGGCCTTTGGGTCAAAATAAATTCCAAGAAAATTTCTTTTCAACTAGAAAATTTCATCACTGTCACAATATCTGTACCTTAATCTGGTGAGCATCAGCCTTCTTATTATGTATCAGTGACAAAACTTTTAGGAAGTCATTTGGAGGGAACAATCAGATAGGGACAAGATTTCTTGCTGTGAAAAAGGGCCTATAACAAACGAATCTCAGTAGCTTATTAGCAGGAGAAAATTCCATTTTCAAGTATATTTTTGTGTTTAGAGACTTAGCTCTTCCAGTTTCAAATTTCATAGTATGTTTCCTATTTAGGATCATAGAATCACTTAGCCACTTTTCTATTCTAACTTTAAAAAAGCAGCATTAAATTACTCAGACTATGGGCATGTATTGATTCTGGTTTTGAAATACTGTAAGCCAATAGTTTTGAATCTGAGCCTTGAAGCAATAGCCTTTAATTAATCATCAGAAAAGGAAAAATATGAAGTGATTCACTTTTCTTGGTGCATTAGTCACTACATACTGAGTCATCAGTAATAATAGTCCAATAATTAGGATGGAAAATGGCCTAGATTTAATAGGAGGTTTTCATTATTATGAACAGTAAGTGAATTGAATTCTAGCTGAGAAATGCCCTAAATGAAATCTTTCCAATGAGCAAATGCATAATACATGGATTAGGTGGTTTGATAAGAAAGAGTTATTGACTTTCTGGTCAAGTTACTGTAGCTTCCATCAAGGTCTTGTTCTGAAATCACAGTAAATGAATAGATCAATAGGTAATGGGAATGTGAGGAAGGTTTAAAGCATATAATTCAGATATCAAGACAATTTGCAATTCTCTAGCACTTTGGGGGACAAATTAATGTGTGTTTAACCAATTTGTGTAGCCCAACATAAAGCTTCCAATGGCCTTTCCTTAAAATCCCAAAGAGCAGTATACTGAGCAGAACACAAATCAAGAGAAGGCTTTTGTTTTTACTTATGTCAGAACCTTTCCTTTTCATTTTATTACCTACGTTCTTTCATTAGTGGCATCTCATAATTCATAAAATCATTTGCTTTGAAAATCAGAGAGTCTTGGGGGTTTCTCTAACCTCAGTCATAAGGCATTCATAAAGGTTTAGTCTAAATGGGTTGCATTTGAGATTGTGATTGTACAAATTTTTTCCTTCTGCTTAATAAGTTTACTCTCATCAGTTTGAGACCACCTTAGATAATTTAGAAAATAAACATGAATCTTGCCTTATAGTGAACTCTACTGGAAAGCAGTGTATAAAGCAGGGGAAAGAACAGAAGCAAATTATCATTCTGGCTCTTTGTTCCTTTACTTTAAAATAAAGAAACACAACAAGCAGCATTAATGTTGCAAATCCAGAATGATCTTCTGTTCAGCTCAAGAATATTACAGGGTTTTATTTTTTTAAAGATTATTTTTATTTTATTTCCCTCAATTGAATATTAACCAATTTTAACATTTGAAATACTTTTTAGTACTTTTTAATAATTCAATACATTTCCATATTATTTGTATTGTAAAAAAAAATACAGAACAGCAACAACAACAACAACAAACCAAGAAAAATAAAGCTTTTGGGGTTTCTTTTTTAAAATTATGCTTCAAAATGCATTGAGATTATATCAGTTCTTTCTCTGGTAATATATAACATTTTGCATCATGAGTGCTTCAGAACTGTCTTGGATAGCTGAATTGTTGAGAATAGTTAAGTCAACAATATTGCCGTTACTTGTACAACGTTCTCCTGGTTCTTTTTACTTCATTGCATCAGTTTATGTAAGTCTTTCTAAGTTTTTCTGAAAATATCCTGCTTGTCATTTCTTATAGTATAATAGTATTCCATTACAATTTTATATAACTGTAGAGGGCTAGCAACCAGCAGATCTCCTAAAAAAGCTATGCAGGGGTTAACATACTCCTTGTGCAACTGTGGATTGAGGTGTAGCAGACTCAGTACTCTTGAATTGAGAATAAAAGGTATTGCCCTCTTAGATCAAATAAGTGCTACTAGCACAAAGATGTATAAATCTGGAAGTTAGCTATGTGAACATGTAAGCATCAAGAAAACATGCTTGATGACCAACAAGATGATTTCTGAGAGGCCTGGAGAGACTTGCATGAACTGATGCTGAGTGAGATGAGCAGAACCAGGAGATCATTATACACAGCAACAACAAGACTATACGGTGATCAATTCTGATGGACATGGTTCTCTTCAACAATGAGATGATTCAAACCAGTTCCTATTGTTCAGCGATGAAGACAGTCATATACATCCAGGGAGAGGCCTGTGGGAACTGAGTGTGAACCACAACACAGCATTTTAATGCTTTTTGTGAATGTTTGCTTGCATTTTGTTTTCCTTCTTAGGTTGTTTTTTTTTTTTTCTCTTTCTAGATCTGGTTTTTCTTGTGCAGTAAGATAACTGTATAGATATGTATACATATATTGGATTTGTCATATATTTTAACATATTTAACATGTATTAGACTACCTGTCATCTGGGGGTAGGGATAGGGGGAAGGAAGGAAAAATTTGGAACAAAAAGTTTTGCAAAGGTCAATGTAGAAAAATCACTCATATGTTCTGTAAATAAAAAGCTTTAATAAAAAATAATTTTAAAAAGAAAACATATTTGATATAAATTCAATATAACTTTGGTGATGGGACAAGGCATCACAAAAGAGACAATTTATAATTATGTTGTGGTTCACAGATTGTCATTGCCAGTTACTATTTAATATTAATTTCTAACTACAATGCAACAATGGAATATACATTATGTAACTTAGAGACACCTGGTGTTATTGCAATATTAGCACAAAGAGTATATAAACCCTGGCTCTCAGATCAATAAATAAACTTTGAACTTCATTAATCGAAGTTTCCACCTATCCCATATCATGCCTTCTCCTTAATGAGGCCCTTGAACTGGTCTTATCCTACAACTTGTTCAGCCATTCCCTGATTGATGGGCATCTCTTCAAAAAGAATAGTACAAGTTTTGATGCGAAGGAAGTGGTTATGAATGAAGCCTTCAGCAGAAAACATGAATAGAGGAAGAGAAGGTAGGAATATACTTATGGAAGGCTCTGTTGCTGTTGTGCCCACTGCTCTTTTATCATTAGGATATCATCTCAATTTAGGAATGAATATATTCTGATCAGTAATTTTCCTGCTGGAGAAGGAAATGTCAAATCATTCTAAATGGAGTCTTGAAGACTCAGATACAATTGAAAAATGACTGAACAAAGTATAATAGATATCCAAGAACTGACTAGCCTTCTAGGATTTGTAAGTTTAGAGAAAAAAAAATTCCCTCTAGTGTTCAGAGTAACTTAAACTGTTATCATCTTTGAACCTTAAATCATGCCTGGGAATTTTAAAAGAAACATATATATAACCTTAAAAAAAGCAGATTGAAAAGAATATTTAACCAATAGAAATGATCAAATAAGCACAAAATAAGAACGGAAATCTTATGTTAACCTTTATTTTACAAACTAGAAACAACTAAATGCTTAATAAGAACAATAATAACTAATACTAGTTAGTAATTATATAGTGCTTTAAAGTTTGCAAAACAATGTTGTCATTCTGTCTTTTCAGTCATGTCTGTCACCTCATTTGGGGTTTCTTGGCTAAGATACTTGAGTGGTTTGCCATTTCGTTTTCCAGATCATTTTACAGATGAGGAAACTGAGGCAAACAGAGTTAAGTGACTTGGCTTGGGTTACATAGCAAGTTTAGTGTCTGAGGCCAGATTTGAACTCAGGAAAATGAGTTTTTCCTCTCTCCAGGGCTAGCACTCTATATACTGTACTACCTAGCTCATTGTTTTGGAACCTCTGTTCTGAACAGAAAACCTGAGTGTCTTCCCTTCCCAGATTGATTCATTTGAATACACAAAGTAGGCCACACATACTCTTTGATCTTCTTAGCATTTCTGTGAAGTGGGTGTTCTTATTGTCACTATTTTGCAAATAAAGAAACTGAAGTTTAGAGAGGTTAAATGACTTGTACTGGTTCACACAGCTCATAAGTATCTGAATTTAAGTCTTCTTGACTTAAATTCTTCCACTCCATCCATAGAACTACCCATAGAAGAAAGCAAACAAAAAATTTGAAAATCCCCTTCTAATTCAATCTGAAGCATTGCCTTTGGCTTTTTTCCTCTTTTCTTTTTACTGTTGTAATTATGGGGTACACTGTTCTGGTACTGCTGATCTTTTTAATCACTTAATAGTCTTTCAATATTTCTTTGTACTTTTCATGTTTATCCCTTTTGACTTTTGAACTATTAGATTACTTTTAACAATCATTTGTATATTAATCCCCATTTGAGGATTTTAGACAGTCAGGATTACCATCTCTCTCAAGAATTTCCTTCTCCTCTAGGAAACAGTCATTGGCTGTCTAAAGAACAAGATTGTTTTTCATCCATCCATCCTACTTTCACCAAATATTACTAGTATGCAGATTTCCTATTTCACTGAAAAGGCTCTCATGAAATAAGTTGATTCAAAACAATAGGAGTAAATTACTTTTATCATAATAAATTTCAAGTCTATGGAGTAAATTATTTACCATAAGAAAAGATGGAAAAAAAAAAGACTATGGGCTCCCACCATTCTCATATTGTATCTTAGAGGTCCAAAATTATCATGATTAGGCAGTTACATTTAATACATAATTGATTCATATGGAGTGTCTTTAACCATTTACTCATATTGAGAGAGACATGGATGATAGTATAGCCTTGGAAGGAAATGGCAGAAGGGAATAAGCATTTAGATAGTGCCTACTATGAGCAATGAGTTGTACTAATTTTTAAAAAAATATTCTCATTTCATCCTTGCAACAACCCTTTGTATTAGGTGTTTATTATTACTATTATTTTTCTGCAAGGTAGTTATTTATCAGTAAAGACATAATGGAGATGTAATAAATAAAACAATGATAACAATGATATCTGCTTGTAACAATGCAAATTCTCCATCTCACATCAATTTTATTGAATTGAATTCAATTTTATTGAAGACAAATATGCTTTTGAAAAGAGCCAGAACATGTCTTTTTTTTAAAATTTTATTTTATTTTATTTATTTATTTATTTTTTTTATGTGAAAGTCTGAAAAATCAAATTGATATAGTTTATTTTCAGA
>JAJPUD010004626.1:112540-157756 GCA_023553655.1 Myrmecobius fasciatus | reverse complement strand
ATCTATCTATCTATCTATCTATCTATCTATCTATCTATCTATCTATCTATCTATTTTTGCATCCCTCATGCCTGGCACATAATACCCATAGTAGATGCTTAATAAACATTTAGTTGTTGATTTATTGACACACAGTGCCCATATGATCCTGTGGAAATTATTTCACCTCCCAGGGTCCTAGACAATTAATTCTGAGACTATAAGTACTGGAACAATTGAGTGAGCCGCACTGCTAGAGGGAGGTTCTTTATTAAGGGTGCAGACCAAATTAATAATGGATAAATTACTTACAGATACACAATGAAAAAGATACAAGGAAATGTGATTTTTTTTTAACTGCCACTATCTATTTTCTAGTCAGTCCTACCTGAAGAGAATTTGTATGATGGTCATTGGGTATTGTTTTGGCAGTAATTTGGAGGAGCCAATTAATTTTACATTAGAGTAAACAATGGATTATAGTAAGTCTGCATTTCTTCATTGCATATGGCAGTGCCCATTCTTCTGTCACTGGGCCACTCCTATGTCTTCAGCTCATTGGCTATCCAAACTGATTTCTCCAAATACATAGTTTTGCACAAGTTCTAAAAGATGTCCATTCAAATGTGTTTTGAAATCTAGGCAATAGATAGTCTTCATTTCTTGTTTAGATGAACAAGCCAGGGCAGTTAGGTGGCACAGTGGATAGAGCACCAGTCCTAAAGTCAGGAGGACCTGAGTTCAAATCTGGTCTCAGACACTTAACACTTCCTAGCTGTGTGACCCTGGGCAAGTCACTTAAACCCCAATTGCTTCAGCCAAAAAAAAATAGATGAACAAGCCAAAAACTTCTTTAAATAATTATAGGTCTTTTCCAAGAAGCTTTATGTATTCTAGACCTTAATATCATCTGCAAACAAATGCATCTGGAGAACATTATAATCCATAGTGAATTTCTTCACTGTGGAGTTTCTTGAATTTCCATCATAGTGACAAATACCTTTGGTGAGCATGCATCTCCTTGTCTCATGTCTCCCCTGACACTTATTATCCAAGGGTAATTGAACAGCACAATTTCTATCATCACACCTTTCAAGGAATCGTGAATTATCTTGATGTAAGTATAAGATAACAATTTGTAAAGTTGTAAAAAAAAGGCATAGTGTAAAAAATACATTAAATAGTGTAAAAACATTGAGTAGAAAAAAAAAACTACTTAATCTAAAACAGATAAAAACAACTCTGAAGTTGGTAAAGATGATAAAAAGTATAACACAACACTCAATTTTAGAGGACCTGTGGGGAAAAAAACATACCAATACATTGTTGGTTGAGTTGTAAATTGATCCACTATTCTGCAAAGCAATTTGCAATTATGCTAAGAAACTGATTTATATATATATATATATGTATATATATTATATGTATGTATGTATATATATATATATATACACATATATATATATATATATATATATACCAACCCTTTTTTAAATAGCAATGAATTAGAAAGAAAGCAGATACTAAGTGAGGAATAACTAAGCAAATTATAATGCATTCATGTAATAGTATGTGATTGCACTATAAGGAAAGATAAACAGAGAAGCATGGCTTTTCCTTCCTTTTGGGGAAGGCCATGATCAGAAAAGGAATTAAGATTTGGTTTGGAAATTATCTCCCTTTGCATATTACTACTCAATAAAAGCTTTCATCATTTGCTACAATATATTGATGAACTTTACAAAATAAATATCTACATTCAGGAATGTGCTTGTAAATGTTTAACAAATAATCCTCCAAAAAATGCACATGCAATACACTTTTAAGTTTTATCTGCATTTTTAATATTTTCCTCCATCATATTCTTAGGTCTAAATAATCAACAAATTATTCATTGATTTATATGTAGCATTTGTTGATTACTAAGTTGCCACTGCTCACTATGAAAGTTTAACAACCAGCCCTTAGAGGTCTGAACTGGCTCCAGCACATCCCTGCCTACATAACACAGACAGCAACATTTTTTGGCATTAAAAATATGTGTATCTGAAATTTTCTAGATTCTCATTGGACATTTAGCAACTCAGTAAAGCCTTCTCAATACATTCCACCATAAAATGAACTAGATAGTCTAACTTTTCACAATGGCAAAAAAGCAAAATGGTAAGAAAAATGCATTTTCCCCACTATGACAGAATTGGATTAGTGGCCCACTGAATTAGTAAAGCAAAATGTGTATCTTGGACAGGGGTTGTAGCTGGGCCATGAACTAAGATTAGAATTGAACAGGAGGAGAAAATAAGGTTGGACCACATTTGGGAAACTAAACAACACTTTTAGTCACTTCAAACTGCTCATTGCTATAAAAATCCTTTGTCTTTAAATTATTCCTTTAATAAAATTATTCTCTCAATATTATTTAGGTAGTAGCAGATTTAACTCATGAGAAAGGTGGCAAAGTAGGAAATTGAAAATGTTCTTAAGTTTTCCACCTCTTCTCAAAAAAACCCAGTAATATAAATTTCAAGAATCCCAACTTCTGACAATCTTCACAAGAAAATTTTAAATTTTATTTAAATTTAAATTTCATTCTAAATATGAACAAATTAAAGAATGCCAATACAATTAAAGACTTTAGAGAATAAAAGCAGAGGCAAAAATATCTGAAAAGATATATACTCAAATTGTATCAGCAGTAACTTCAGAAACACAGAAAACTATTTCTCAAAGCCCAATAAAATAGATAATACACACACACACACACACACACACACACACACACATTAAAAGAAGAATTTAAATCAGTCAAAATACAGGAGAGCAAATAGGAAATGAATTTAGCTAAGAAAGAACATAAAGATAAAATGTTGAAAAGTAGCTGTTTAGAAATCAACATTATAAAAACAAAGACATTGATGAAAGTATGAAAAGCAGGCAGGATTAAGACATTTGAGGAAAGTGTCGAAAGGTACAGTTAATGCTGTAAGATGACTAATTATAGGATATAATCATTTCAGAAGAATTAAAATTTCAGATAATTCAAAGGGTAATGGAAAAGATATCTGATGAACATAAGTAGGTTGAATCATGCTACCCTTTATAATTTGTGTGCAAGAAGTAACAGCAAGGACATGATCAAAGTTATGTATGAGTAAAAAGGGGAAGTGAGTTGCTCATCATACACAAGGAATATGAAGCAATAAATAGACAGCTCAAATGGCACATTTGGCACCCCTGAGAGTGTAAGTAAACAAGAGAAAAACTCCCCAGTACATTATATAGTCTTTATGGAGGGTTTATGAAAAAATGCTGATTAGAATTAAATGAAAAGCTGGAAGGAGGTGGGACCTGTGTCAGCAAAGAGTTAAGTACCCACATCAATTAAAATAGGGATTCATGAAAGTATGAAAATAAATCATCAATTTATTTCATCTTGATATTTGTCACATCGTAGAAAATTAACTTCCTTATCCCCTAGCTTTAACCTTTTCTCCATGGGAGAAGACCTTGAAGTAATATCCACTTTCTTTGGACATGCATGTAATCAATGCTTGTAAACCTTGCTCCATTTTGTACTAAATGGGGTATTGAAATTTGTCTTATTTACCAAGTAAACAACTCATTTGTAAGTAAAGTAGAAATTATATGACAGAAAAGAAAAATGTTTTGCAGCTACAATTTAATAATTTTGCTAATATCTTTAGTGGAAATAAGATAAAATTAAAATAAGTATCCATGATAAAAGGAAAGAAAGCTGAAGTAGAGACTGAGCTATCCTTATTGGGGAAGCTGTTTGTTACTGTTTAGGATAAAATGTATTGGTCTGGATTTAACATCAATTAAGTTCAGTTTAGTGAGTTCAGCTGGTAAGAATCAAAATACAAGTCGAACATTAAATTAGTTGTTTGCCTGTAACTTGCTATGGAGC
The DNA here is from genome assembly GCA_023553655.1 of Myrmecobius fasciatus. Lineage (NCBI taxonomy): Eukaryota > Metazoa > Chordata > Mammalia > Dasyuromorphia > Myrmecobiidae > Myrmecobius > Myrmecobius fasciatus. The sequence goes on along the minus strand of JAJPUD010004626.1, from coordinate 153,849 downwards.
CAAAATGAGTGAACAATGTTTATTCCTTTAACCTTCTGCTATCTACAAAAGAAAAGGCAAATAGTGAGAATATGACTCCTATTGTTTGAGGAGGTACAAATACCTTGTTAAACATTGATTAATGTTTCAATCCCCTTTGAAGCTTCATTATTCCAAGTATTAGTATGAAAGACCACCTGATCCCATAACAATATTTGTTAATGCATATACAGCAGCAATGGATGTGCTGTTTTTAATCTGTGACTCAATCAGCCAAGCTGATTCATTTGCTTCCATTTTCATTTTCCTGTCATTGATTTATTAATGATGTCTTTCATTTCTGCAGTTCTTTTAGCAGAAAGGTTTCCTTAGGCATGGTCCCAGGAGAAATATTCTGTACTTTTCAACATCAAAATCCCTGCTCCTGAGATTAGACGATTTAATCATTTAATAACTGTATAATACCTTCCATGATGTGTACAATTTATGGACAGTTTGTTTTCAGTTCATAAAATTCAAGTACTTTTCTCTGCTGAGGATCAGTGAATACTTGCTGAGCTTCTTTGTATTTCAGGCAGTTTATATGTTGTCTTTAGATCCTGTGAAAATAGGGACTCTCTTTTTTTAAAAACCTAGCTCCCTGCATAGTTCAGTGGAGTGCAGTCTGAGGAAAAACGTATTTCCCTTGGCTGCAGAGATTATTTGGATCCTAACATAAGGTACTGCCCATTTGTGTGTGTGTGTGTGTGTGTGTGTGTGTGTGTGTGTGTGAACAGTTCAGTTGTTGAAGGGAACTTTCAGATTTCTTTCAACAGTCTTTTGGGGCAGAAAATAAGCTTTTACATAAAGAAGAAAAATTTAAATCATCTTGTGACAAATATAAATAGCATACCTTTTGTATATGCATAATGTGAGTGTAGAAAGGGATTGGAAAATAACTTTTGTTTACAAAAATGGATAAAATTCAAGTATAGATAAACATTCCCATTAAAATGTCAGGTATGGATCAAAGCATAGTATTTTCACCTTTTTGTTGTTGTTATTGTTTGTTTGCTTGTTTTTTCTTTCTTGTGATTTTTCCCTCTTTAATCTTATTTTTCTTGCATGGTGTAAAGAATATAGAAATAGGTTTAGAAGAATTGCACATGTTTAACATATATCAGATTGCTGGGAGGAGAGAGAAGAGAGGGAAGGAGAAACATTTGTAACACAAGGTTTTGCAAGGGTAAATGCTGAAAACTATCTTTATGTATTTGGAAAAATAAAATACTATTGAAAAAGTAAAATTAAATGTAAACACAAAGTAGTAGGAACACTGTGTAGAGAACTCAGAAAACCTGTTAGAGGATAGAGTAATGACTAAGGTGGCAGAAAATCCTGGTCCCTCGGTTCATTTATATGTAATTATTTTTAGAATTTTTGAAATTAAAATTCAGAGTAATAAACTAATAAAGACTACTACTGTTTCATAACTAACAGAAAGGTAAAGCATAGGAGTTTTATTTTGTAAGAAAAAGAGAAGTCATTGATTACCAGGAGATTCATATGGATCACTGAGTGTGTTGAAGAGTCTAATAAGATTAGGGGTAGCCAGAGAGGACTTAAGAGGGTAGCAGGCTCTGAGACAGAATATACTAGTAAGAACAGTAAGCCTATGGGATAGCTTCAGTTCCTGGTCCTGGAACTGTTGATTAGCTGGAGAAAGGGTTGAAGAGTTGAAGATAGATGAATTCTACCCATTGCCCATCCCTAGATAAGTTAGAGAGTAGGAAAATACTTAAAAGGCACTTGGTTGCTCTCTATGGTCTCTGGTTTGAAAAGGAAAAGCAGAGGGAGAAGGCAGGATCTGCACCTGTTTTTTTCTGATAAAAGTTAAATGCAGAACACAACATCCTACTGAGTGAAAATCCAGTTGAGCTTGTGTACTTTGCATAGACAAACAACCCAAGTTTTGCTGAGTTTGATTTTACTTTTTATAAGAAGCTTATTGGACAATGTAGCATCCAGTTGAGTGCTGGCTGGGTTTGTTTGGATTTCCCAGAGAGGCAACTTGAGGGGCTTTTCAGGGATTAAGGAAACTACTTACCAGAACAGTAGAATAAGGCTACCTCAGTTCCATTTTAAAAAGGTAAAAGGATACATCACTGCTTTATCAGTTTTTCAGTAGAAGAGACTCATTTGCCTAATGGAAGAGTAATAAGGCTCAAAAATGGAGAATTTAGAAGAGAAATGATATGGTTTCCATTGTTAATAAAGAGACTCAGTACAGCAAAGGCTTATAGTCCAGAGTTGTAAATTGTTCTGACCACATATGTAAGCATTCATTCATGAATTTTTCTGCTATATTTTTATAAATATATGCTTACTCTTCCCTATGGATACTATGTGCTTTGTGGAAGAATGTTATCCTGATTTATGTATAGACTAGCATGTATTGATTATTTCTATATTTGCTTATATTGAGTGAGTGTGATGTATTGGTAATTCATGTCCTATTTCTTTTTTTTTTAAATAATAACTTTTTATTTTAAAAATATATGCAAAGATAGTTTTCAACATTCACCCTTACAAAATTTTGTGTTCCAAATTTTTCTCCTTCTCTTCCCCAACCCCCTAACCTAGACAGCAAGTAATCCAATATGTTAAACATGTGCATTTCTTCTATACATATTTCCACAATTATCATGCCGTACAAGAAAAATCAGATCAAAAAGGAAAAAAAATTAGAAAGCAAAAAAGCAAGCAAAAAACAACAACAAAAAAGAAAATACTACGTTATGATCCACATTCAGTCCCCACAGTTCTCTTTCTGGATGCAGATGGATCTTTCTATCACAAGTCTATTGGAATTGTTCATGCCCTATTTGTAAATCAATGCTCCATATTTGAGAAATATTATTGCTATTATTGTGATATACTGACATTATATAAATAAGCATACTGGTTCAAGAATGTCAGAGATGAATAGGGGGAGCATATTGTCCCTACAATAAGGCTACTCTTAAGACTTTGAGAGAGTTTGAGATGTACCCACATTACAATGGTCCTTCTGTGCAAAGCCAGAAATTGATAGATTAGGGGAAGAAAGACAATCCAGAGAATGTGAGTAGATATGCTATGCTTCCATAACAAGGCCATCCCAGACAAGTGCTACACTGAATTACCTCGAGAGCTAGTGCTAATCTGAAGGAAAAAAAGGACAAACGGAACATTTTTGTCTCTAGCTTCACTTTGTGAACCATCATTAGGTGGTGTCTCCTGAGCACCACAGTATATTCTGTCTCAGAGCCTGCTACCCTCTTAAGTCCTCTCTGGCTACCCCTACCCTTATTAGACTCTTCAACACACTCAGTGATTCAAATGAGTCTCCTGGTACTCAATGACTTCTCTTTTTCTTACAAAATAAAACTCCTATGCTTTACCTTTCTGTTAGTTATGAAACAGTAGTAGTCTTTATTAGTTTCCAAACAGTTATTTGGTTTATTACTCTGAATTTCAGTACTACGAACAGATTCTGTCACATTTTGGAATTTGAATCCCTATTAAATCTAAAGGGACTTATCAGATTGGCTAAAATGACAAAAGAGAAAAATAATAAATATTGGAGTGGATGTGGAAAAATTGGGACACTAAGACATGCTGGTAGAACTGTGAAATTATCCAATCATTTTGGAGTGCAATCTAGAATAATACCCAAAGAGTTACAAAACTGTTTGTACTTTTTGACTCAGCAATACCACTATTAGGCCTATTTCCCAAGGTGATCAAGGGAAAAGGAAAATAACCTATATGTTTTAAAAGTGTATAGCAGCTCTCTTGGTGGTGGCAAAGAACTAGAAATTGAGAGAATGTCCATCAAATGGGGATTGACTCAACAAGCTGTGGTATATGATTATGTTGGAATTTAACTGTATTATAAAAAATTATGAGCAGTTTGAATATAGAAAAACATGGAAAGACGTATAAAATATTGAAGAATGAAATGAGCAGAACCAAGAAAACATTGTATTCAATAACTGCAATAGTGTTCTAATGATAACTGTGAAAAACTAAATTATTCTGAGTATTATAAATACCAAGAAAAGTGCTATCTACTTCCAGAAAAAGAACTGATAAATAGAAGTATGTATGGAATGGTTTTATACACACACACACACACACACACATATATATATATTGTTGTTTGTCCTTTGTTCTCAAAGAAGACCATGACATCAGGATGACAGGAGATGGAGATGCAGAGGGAGACCTTGGCCTTTTTAAACTAAGGTCTTTCCCAAGTCTGTTTGACTGAAGCAATGATCATCCAGTGATTAAGCCTAAGTAAGAAATGAGGCAGAAAATGGCTTGTTTTTCCTATTTAAAAAATCAATTTGGGAAGGGAAGACCCTCAGGGTGAGCCATCAGGACCCAAACAATGACCAAGTGAGGCTTGGCCTGAGACTGATTGTTGGCCAATCAATGAGAGCCAGAATGATTTGGATTTAAGGCATGTTCCTTAAGAAAGAAATCTAACTGGTAAACCCCAAGATATCTTGTGATCAAAATTTATATTCCTTTGGCCAGAGCTCTCACAGGTAAGGGTATGATCCCTCACAGAGGGAGAGAAGGAAAGGGGGAAGAAAAGGAAGGGAGGAAATCAGGCATACAGAAAGGAAGGAAGGAAGGCAAAGGGAGGGAAGGAGAAAGGAAGGAAGGGAAGAAAAAAAGAAGGAATATAGGGAGGAAGGAAAGAAAGAAGAAAAGAAGAAAGGAAGGAGGGAAGGAAGAAAGGAAGGAGGGAGAGAAGGAGGAAGAAAAAGAGGAAGGGAGGAAGAGAAAGAGAAAAAGAGGGAGGGAGGGAAGGAAGAAGATGGTGCTTTATTTCCCAGCTAGAACTATCTAGTTTGGTCCCCAGTGGGGGAACTACTCACAGATTGTTGTTCTTCATTCTTGAAGAGGACCATGACATCAGGAAAGTGATGCCATAACCTGCAAGTGAATTGGATTTATGAAAGGGAGGGCTGTGCAAGGTCACCAGCCTCACTCTCTCCTCCAGAGTCTTCTTTGTCCAGGGGCAAGATATAGATCAGGATGATTGGAGATGGCCCTGGATGCAGTGAAAGACCTTGGTCTTTTTAAGTTAAAGTCTTTCCTAGGTCTCAGTTAGGTACAAGACTCTTCTAATCTCTGTAACACCATGGAATTCTCTACTTATATAATTATGGCCTTTAAAAACAGGCCAAGATACTATATTTCATCTAAAAATATCAGCATTTTCTTCAATGTCTGATATAAATTTCTGATACATCTATATATCCATAAGCAGGTAATTAGGGTGTGTGTGTGTGTGTGTGTGTGTGTGTGTGTGTGTGTAATTTCTATTTTTCTTTGCAAGTTTTGTTTTCTTTTTTAAGACAAAAATCTCTTTTATTAAGGAAAAGGAATCATATGTGCAATTTGGAATTGGAAATGAGTGGATGCCCATCACTCAAGGAATGGCTGAATAGATTATGGTACATGAGTGTAATGGAATATTATTATTCTATAAGAAATGATGACAAAGCTGATTTCAAAGAAGCTGGAAAGACTCACATGAACTTTATGATGAATGAAGTAAACAGAAACAGGAGAACATTGTACAAAGTAACAAAATTATATGATTAATTATGAGATACTTTGCTTTTCTCAGTAATATAGTTCCAGTAGATTTGGGATGGAAAATGCCATCCACATCCAGAGAGAGTACTAGGGAGACTGAATATGAATTGAAGCATAATATTTTTGTTTGTTTTCTTTTTATTTCTCATAGTTTTTTCCCTTTTGGTCTGATTTTTCCTGCACAACATGACAAATAAGGAAATATGTTTAAAAAGATTGTACCTATATAACCTATATCAGATTGCTTGCTGTTTGGGGAGGAGGGAGGTAAGTGAGGATGGGAAAAATTTTTAGAATACAAAGTCTTACAAAACAGTATGTTGAAAGCTATCTTTACATGTATTTGGAAAAATAAAATACTATTGAGGGGAAAAAAATCTCTTTTTCACCTTTAAGTGGTGGGTTAACATCACCTAAAGGTCATAGAGAAACAGGCACAGAATATGCTGACTGACCTGTCCCATGAGTCAATAGCAAAGTCTGGCAGAGAGAGGTTCAGTAAATCCTGACTCTAGTTCTTCTGTCTTGATTATTGGATTAAATTCCTGAAACAATGTTTACCATTTGATCCTAGGGAAATTTATAGCCATGTCCTGAAAAAGGAATTTAGTCCTCAATGCAGCTTTTCCTTTGTCACTTTTTTAAATCTCTCTTTATTTTCTGATGTACTAGAATATCAGATTACAATAATGATGATGATGATGGTGATGATGATGATGATGATAGCTAGAATTCCTGTAATGCTTTAAGATTTGCAAAGTGCTTTCTTACAGCACAACTTGGGCAGGAAAATACTATTATTATTCTCATTTTACAGTTGAGAAAATGAGGCAGAATTAAGTGACTTGCCCAGGGTCATATTACTAGTAAATATCCAAGACTACATTTAAATTGAGGTCTTCCTGACTCAAAGTTCAATGTTCTAACTGTTAGGCAAATAATGATCTTGAGGGGATGAAACAAATTAGAAAAACATCAATAAACAACTGGTTTAGTGGCAGTTATAAGCAAACATTAGTATGAAAATGACTCTTGAATTAGTTACCAGGTCAATTTAAAAATTAAAACACTCATTTATATAGCACTTAAAAATTTATCATGTGGTCTATCTTATCAATAGATACTGTATCATCAATCTTTTTTTTTTACAGATAAGGAAACTGAGGCTCAGAAAACTTAAGCCAAAGTTGCACTATCAGTAAAGTGTTAGAACTAAAATAAAGATCTAAGTTTTTTTTTTCCTAGGTGCAAGTCATTTCCCCCCTGCACCAAGCAGTGTAGCATTTGTCGATTGCATGCAAATTCTTTTAATATAGTCCTTGAGGGACTACTGGAGACTCTTGCTTTAGAGCTTTCTTCTTCCCTAAATTGAAGTATGCAATTAGCTAAGCTCCACATTTTCACCTTACTGTGTATTGGCTGAGCCCTAAAAGTCCTTTCATATGAACCCAAAATTCTTCTTTATACTTTAGTAACATCAAATGATAATTACTGTAATTCTTAGTTCCCTTCCCTGCCTTCCTATATGCTGAAGCATGGGTTGTTTCTGTTGAATTTGGCTGTTTGGAATCTTATAAAAGACAAGATCTTTAGTGGCAGCATACTTGGACATTCATTTACTCCATATGAAGCAATAGGCTTTCTTTAGGATTATTCAGAGAATTTAACACAGTGATGGTTCATCATCTCTGTTGGAGCTTTCTTAGCTCCATATTTTGTCTCATTTTCTTTGATTTGGTTCAAGAATACGTTGTACTTCATGAATCTACCCTCCCTCTATCCACTCAAATTCAGTTCTCTTGGCTGCCTCTTTACTTAGTTATTGAATAAACATGATGCTGAATCTGGGAATAAAAGCAACAGAAACCCACAAATTGCAAATGCTCATTTTGGTATTTTTTGTTTTTCATTTTCAGTTCATTTAGTTAAGATTTCTAGGTGAACTGTTTGAAGAGCAGCTAGGTGGTTCAATGGATAGAGGGCCAGGTCTGGAATCTGAGTTCAAATCTCACCTCTGATACTTACTAGCTATATTACCCTGGACAAGCCATTTCACAGTTTGCTTCAATTTCCTCATTTGTAAAATGATCTGGAGAAGGAAATAGCAAATTATCCGAGTATCTTTGCCAAGAAAACCCCAAATTGGGTCACAAAGAATCAGATAGGACTGAAAAAATGAATGAACAACATCTATCTAAAGGGTGCTCAGTGGCTACAATACTGGAAAAATGATAAGTGATTAAATGTCTTTTGGCTTTTTTCTTTAAAAACAAATGTAATGATCCAGTTCACTAGAATTATATCCTTTCTTCAATCAACTTTTATTATATCTTCTTGACTTCTAAAGACATTTCACTAGAGGTGAGGTAGAAAATATTTAATATTTTGTGTTTAACAAATCAGAAGAAATAATAAATGTACATATACTTTGTAAACCTTAAAGGAGTATATATATATATAAATATATATATATCAGTTATTGTTAATATTATTCTTGTTCTTTTCATTTTATCTTCAATGGAGTTCAGGTAGAAACAATCCAGAGATAGGATGCTAACTTGTCATTCACCAAATTATTGTGCAAATAAGTAAAATGATTGCTTTTTGTAACTGAATAAAAGTACTGGGATGTCATCTTCTCTAGGTTCACTGAAAGCATCTATGAGAAAACTTGATAGCAAATATGACAACATAAATGACACACAATTCAATTCCCACAGTTTTCTTTATTTCTACTATCTTTATAAATTTTGAACTTTTAAATTTCACATTATTTAGAATTTATATTTAGTATGGCAATATGTATTTAAAATAATGTTCTTAAATGCTTATATCAATATTGAGGTCATTGTGGGCAACAGTTTTATGTGTGCTAAATTCTCCATTTCTATCAGAGTTTATTTGATGAATTTTTAAGGATGTTTTAGAATTATTATTTTTTAATGTGAGGATCTTTTCATTTTTTAGCTTATATAACACATCTTGGTTGTATAATTCTGATTGCTTTATCATGCTTTTCTAGGTATTCAGTAGGTGCTAAAGCTTTGCAAATATGCAGTGATAATTTACATAGTTTTGTTTTCTTGCAAGATCTGCATTGATCAAAAAGTTCACTCTCTTCAAAGGAAAAAAATAATAAATTTCTGTTAGTAATAATCTGGTATTATGTCAATATCATAAATCCCTTTGTTTTTGTAAATAATGTAAACAATGACCCAACCATTTATTCCAACTTTATTGTCAATATAAAACTGTCATCTACTGACTACCTTTTGATTCCATTCTTGGGTTTTCTCACCTGTGACATACCTCTCAACTATATACAGTTGGTTCAACTTAATTTATTTTTTCCATTTTTATTATCTGCAGTACCATTTCCACCTCCTTTATAAGAATATCTGGGAATGTGATAGAAAATCCAATTGTTTTTCCATGAAAGAGAGTGGAACTATTACACTTGGATTCTAACATCAGAGAAGCCAGGTTGCACTGAATGTACTGGAAGAGATAAAATTCTGAGGGCATGTATGGATCAGTAAGCAAGGAATATGTGAAGATGAAGAGGTGCCAAAAAAAATGGAAAACATTTTAAATGTTGTCAGCAACAACAACAAAAAATTATAGATTACATCAATGACTGTACTTATTTATTTTTAGAAAACCTTTATGGGAGTCATCCATACAACACTCAATGAAAGGTACTTTAAATGAAGAGAATATTAGAAAGAAAGACTTAAAAAACCTTTTTAAAAACAGCTTTTTTCCCCAAATATATTTAAAGATAGTTTTCAACATTCACCTTTGCAAAACCTTGTGTTCCAAATTTTTTTCCCTCCCTCCTCCCCACCACTACCACTAGACAGCAAACAATCCAGTATAGGCTAAAAATGTTGCAATTCCTCTAAACATATTTCTATATTTGTCATTCTGTGCAAGAAAAAACAGATCAAAAGGGGAAAAAGCATAAGAAAGAAAAATAAAACAAACAACAACAACAACAACCACAAAAAAGAAGTGAAAATGCTATACTTTGATCCATATTCAGTTAGTCATTTCTGGAGATGGATGGCTCTTTCCATCATAAATCTATTGGAATTACCTTGAATCATCTCATATTTGAAAAGAGCCAAGACCATCACAGTTTATCATCATAAAACCTTGTTGCTGTGTACAATGTTCTCTTGGCTCTACTCACCTCACTTAGCATCAGTTCATATAAGACTTTACAGACTTTGCAGCTTGCTCATCACTTCTTAAAGAACAATAATTTTCCATTCTATTTGTATGCCATAACTTATTCAGCCATTCCCCAACTAATGGGCAATCGATTTCCATTTCCTTGCCACTACAAAAAAAAAGACTGCTACAAACATTTTTGCACACATGGGTGTTTTTCCCTTTTCTAAAATCTCTTTGGGATGCAGATCCAGTAGAGACAATGTTGGATCAAAGGATATGCAGTTTGATAGCCCTTTGGGCGTAGTACTAAATTGCTCTCCAGAATGGAGAGTTACATTAGTGTTCCAGTTTTCCCAAATTCACTCCAACATTTATCATTATCTTTTTCTGTCATTTTAGCCAATCTGATAGCTGGGAAGTGGTACCTCAGAGTTGTCTTAATTTTCATTTCTCTAATCAGAAAGAAGCTTTCAAAAGTGATATTTCACAACAAATCTTTACCATCTCACAATTAACTAAAGATGCCAAGATACTCATGATTATTGTTTCCTCATTAAAAGAGCATTTGATTATAAGCTATTTTATAGTAATGTGTCCAAAATTATTCAAGACTCCTTGCAAGGTATGATAACAGAGATAATCCTATTCAGTAAATCTCAGTTTATAACTATCATCCAAGGCATAAAACATGGAAATATATACCCACCAAATGTATTTATCACTGTGGTGAAGGGAAAAAAGTAGAGTATTTCATAGAGATCAATGGAAAAGTGCATGGTGGCTATGACCAAGATGCAACATATAACAAATGAAGAATTCTGAAGAAGAATAAGAGTAAATCAAGGAATTGTGTGATGGAAAGAAATGAGCTGGTGATGAGGCAAGAGTGAGGCCATGGGGCCAACCAGAGCATTCCATGGGTATTTTTGTGGTGTAAAAAAATGTGAGGAAGGATTTTGGCATGTTAAATGGATGCCCTAAAGGGAAAATTTTGGGAAAAGACAAATAAGCATTCACAGCATGAGCAGACATGATTGGATTTCTATCTGTAATATTGATGGAATTCCCATATTTATATAATAGAATTATTTGAGTATCTGATTACTAACTCATATGTTGTTCTATTGCAAATCTCTGGGTACTTATTGGGAGATAGCTTTAGGCAAGGTGGTCAGTGAAAAACTTTAGGTGTATTAGAGTAAAATGTTGGTAGAATTTTGGATCCTGAAATTTTTTCCATTGTTACTAAACCTGTTTTTATCAAATTTCACCTTTTTAAATACCAAGGATGAAAAAGAGAATCTTATTTTTATTGAAAAGTATTTTCTTTGAGTTCTTGTAACTAAATACAATACAATTCTCTCTTTTTATTGGGAACATTAACTTTCCAAACAAGATGATCTTATATATTATTTACTATAAAAATAAAATATTCTTTGTATAACCTATACTATAACTTTACTTTTTTCTGTGTTGTAAATGGTAGAGGCAGCTAGATGGCACATAGAAAGAGCACTGGTCATGAAATCAGGAAGACCCGAGTTCAAATCCACCCTCAGACACTATATGGCCCTTGGGAAGTCACTTAACTACTCTATGCCTCAGTTTCTCATCTGTAAAATGAATACCACCCACCTTCCAGAGTTGTTTTGAGATTAAAGTGAAATAATGTTTTAAAAGAATTTTCTAAACTTTAAAGCACTGTTATTACATTGCTGTTATTATTGTTGCCAGTAATATCATTGTAGTGTACTTATGATTTTAAATGGATTGCTGAAGTCACAGCTAGTGGCTTAAATTTCCTTATCTTGGGTATAACCTTATAAATAACAAGATTTTTTGAGCAACACATTTGAATTTTCTATATATTTAATAATTTTCATTAATTAGAATATCCTTATATTAGCTTATAGAGAACCCCCCTAAATGTAAAAGTATATAAAACTGTTAGAAGAAATTGTTCTGTAAATGTCCTAAAGCACTTTTCACAAAAATCAATTTAATGCATATCTTTTACATTTAGCATTTCATAATGGGAATCATAACTTTTCATGGTGATCTTCCCTGCATCTGGTTATCCCTCTTATGCTTCAGTTTTCCTAGCTCCTACTTTATATCATACTAGACATTCAGCAAATGCTATTACTACTACTGAATTTTCTCAACCAATTAATGTTTTCCAATAACTGACAAAGACTAAAGAAATGGGGTCAGATTGAATAAAAGACAAGATGGGTTAGGACAGGTTTGCCAAGATTCTTCTAAAATACTATATTGTGGATAGGTATTAACCAGCTAAATGTAGTCTAGCATGTAGATACAGAAAACACCAAGTTTGCAAGTATAAGATGAGAAGGTTGTATGTCTAGATAGTATTTATTCTCTAAAAGCTCTGGAGACTTTAGTGCAAATTAAATATGAGTAAATCATATAATATAGCAGACTAAAACAAAACAAAAAACAAAAACAATTCTAATGCTATCTTGGACCTCATTAGGAGGGAAATAGCTTTCAGAAATTAGAAGATGATAATTTCACTGTACTCTGCTCTCATATGGAGTATTGTATTCAATTAAGGTTGCCAAGGTTTAAAAAGAACATTGATACAAACAGAGCCATTCTCCAATGGTCAGAGAATATGAATAGGCATTTTTCTAAAAAATATCTAAACTATTAAATTTATAAAAATAAGAATCATTCACAACTGATAAATGACCAAAGATATAAGCAGACAATTTTAAAAAGAAAAATCTAAATTGTTAATAATCACATAAAACAATGCAAAAAATTATTAGAAATGCAAAAAAATTTTGAGAAATAGAAATTAAAATAACTATGAGCTACCACCTCAAACTCATCAGATTGGTGAAGATCACAAAAAAGTGAAAATAACAAATGCTAGAGGAGTTCTTGGAAAGAAGGTTCACTAACACACTGTCAATTTCAGTTTCCTCATCTGTAAAATGGGAATCTTAATTGTGACGATATTGTCAGTAAGGTATCTATAAGAAACAAGTACTCAAAAGATCACAAATCAGTAACCTTATTGCTTCTAGACATGCAAATATGAGGCTACTCAGCCCTACAGTATCACAAACAGCATGAACAGTGGCTCAGACTTATACCTGGGAGGGTACCAGAAGGGGTGCCATGATTGAGAATCCAGATCTTTGCATATTTGCCCTAATATCTGATTGTTTTGCTGGGTAGATTCATGGGGAACAAAGTAGGAAGGAAACTTTAGGGATAATCAATCATGGATGGCATGGAAACCCCTTTATTGGCAATAAGGGAATTGTTATTAGAAAAGTTTGCTAATCTTGCATATTTGAATTACATGAAGTTTGCTAAACATAATCATATGATCATGAGAGCTTTGAATTTCTTGCCTAAATGTAGCTGATTAAGAATCTCTTTGATATATAGGAATTTCCCAGAATATCTACAGCTCTATCAATAGTCAAACATGGAGTCACTTCTGTCAGCTAGAATTTAACCATAAACCAATCCTAACAACAATCCCCCCTATTTCAGAAGGTTGTTATGAGTATTAAATGACAACATCTATAATGCACTTTGTAAACTTTAACGTACTACATAAAAGCCAACTATTGTTGAAGGTAATCAAAAACAAAATTATTATTGTTCTTTGTCCTTCATTTTCTTTTTTTTATTAAAGCTTTTTATTTACAAAACATATGTATGGGTAATTCTTCAACATTGACCCTTACAAAGCTTTCTGTTATAAATTTTCCGCCCTAGTCCCTTCCCCTCCCCTAGATGGCAGGAAGTCCACTACATGTTAATTATGTTAAAATACTTGACAAATCAAATATATGTATACATATTTTTACAGTTATATTGCTATGCAAGAAAAGTATCTACAAGAAAAAAAATCAGATAAAGGAAACACAATGCAAGCAAACATCAATAGAGAGCATGGAAATGTTATATTGTGGTCCACATTTCATATCCCTCTCTCTGGGTGTATATGTCTTTCTTCACTGAACAATTGGAAGTGGTTTGAAATATTTCATTGTTGAAGAGAGCCATGTCCAATAGAATTGATCATCATATAGTCTTCTTGTTGCCGTGTATAATGATCCCCTGCTTCTGCTCATTTCGCTCAGCATTAATTCATGCAAGTCTCTCCAGGCCTCTCTGAAATCCTCCTGCTAGTCATTTCTTTTTTTGTTTGTTTGTTTCAGTTTTCTATTTGTATTCCCACTATGTTTTTTCCCATTTTATTTTTTTATTAATACTTTTTATTTGCAAAACATAAGTATGGGTAATTCCTAAACATTAACCCTTACAAAGCTTTCTGTTACAAAATTTTCATCCCTACTCCCCACACCTCCCCTAGATGGCAGGATATCCACTACATGATAATTATGTTAGAATACTTAAGAAATCGAATATATGTATAGTTATTGCCACACATCATTTTTTTTGTGCAGGAGAAATCGGATCTACAAGAAAGAATGATCCGATAAAGGAAATACAATGCAAACAAACCTCAATAGAGAACATGAAAATGTTATGTTGTGGTCCACGTTTCACATCCCTCTCTCTGGGTGTATATGGCTCTCTTCACCAAACAATTGGAAGCATTTCATTGTTGAAGAGAGTCATGTCCATTACAACTGATCCTCATATAGTATTGTTGCTGTGTATAATGATCTCCTGGTTCTGCTCACTTCACTGAGCATCAGTTCATGCAAGTCTCTCCAGGCCTCTCTGAAATCGTCCTGCTGTTCGTTTCTTACAGAGCAATAATATTCCATAACATTCATATACCATAATTTATTCAGCCACTCTCCAATTGATAGGCATCCATTCAGTTTCCAGTTTCTCTGCTAGTCATTTCTTATAGAACAATAATATTCCATAACATTCATATGCCATAATTTATTCAGCCATTCTCCAATTGAAGGGCCTCTATTCAATTTCCAGTTTCTAGCCACTACAAAAACGGCTGCCACGAACATTCTTGCACATGTGGTTCCCAAATTGCTCTCCAGAATGGTTGGATCCGTTCACAGTTCTACCAACAATGTATCAGTGTTCCAATTTTCCCATATCCCCTTCAATATTCGTCATTATCTTTTCCTGTCATTTTAGCCAATCTGACAGGTGTGTAGTAGTACCTCAGAGTTGTCTTAATTTGCATTTCTCTGATCAATAGTGATTTGGAGCACCTTTTCATATGACTAGAGATGGTTTTAATTTCTTTATCTGAAAATTGTCTGTTCATATGCTTTGACCATTTATCGATTGGAAAGTAGCTTGAATTCTTATAAATATGAGACAATTCTTTATATAATTTAGAAATGAGGCCTTTATCAGAACCATTAAATGTAAAGATGATTTCCCAATTTATTGCTTCCCTCCTAATCTTGTCTGCATTAGTTGTGTTTGTACAAAAACTTTTTAACTTAATATAATTAAAATTATCTATCTGGTGTTCACTTTTTTTTATTAAAGCTTTTTATTTGTATAACATATGCATGGGTAGTTCCCCAGCATTGATCTTTACAAAGCTTTCCATTACAAATTTTACCCCCAGTTCCCTCCCCTCCCCTAAATGGCAGGAAGTCCATGACATGTTAATAATGTTGAATTACTTGACAAGTTATGCAAGAAAAATCCTATCTACAAGAAAAAAAAAGAAAATCAGAGAAAGGGAACACAATGCAAGCAAATATCAATAGAGAGCATGAATATGTTATGTTGTGGTCCATATTTCATATCCCTCTCTCTGGGTGTATATGGTTTTCTTCAGTGAACAACTGGAACTGGTTTGAGACAATTCTTTGTTGCAGAGAGCCATGTCCATCAGAATTGATCATCATGTAATACTGTTGTTGCTGTGTATGATGATCTCCTGGTTCTGCTCGTTTCACTCAGCATCAGTTCATGCAAGTCTCTCCAGGCCTCTCTGAAATCGTCCTGCTGGTCATTTCTTACAGAACAATAATATTCCATAACATTCATATACCATAATATATTCAGCCACTCTCCAATTGATGGGCATCCCTTCAGTTTCCAATTTCTAGCCACTACAAAAAGGGCTGCCACAAACATTCTTGCACATGTGAGGCCCTTTCCCTCTTCTAAGATCTCTTTGGGATATAGGCCCAGTACAAACACTGCTGGGTCAAAGGGTATGGACAGTTTGATAACTTTTTGAGCATAGCTCCAAATTGCTCTCCAGAATGGTTGGATCCATTCACAGTTCCACCAACAATGTATTAGTGTCCCATTTTTCCCACATCCCCTCCAAAATTCATTGTTATCTTTTCCTGTCATTTTAGCCAATCTGACAGGGGTGTAGTGGTACCTCAGGGTTGTCTTAATTTGCATTTCTCTGATCAATAGTGATTTGGAGCAACTTTTCATATGACTGGGGATGGTTTTAATTTCATCATCTGAAAATTGTCTCTTCATATCCCTTGACCACTTATCTATTGAAGAGTGGCTTGAATTCTTATATATATGAGACAATTCTCTATATATTTTAGAAATGAGGCCTTTAACAGAACCATTAAATGTAAAGATAATTTCCCAATTTGATGCTTCCCTCCTAATCTTGTCTGCATTTGTTTTGTTTGTACAGAAACTTTTTAACTTAATATAATCAAAATTATCTATCTGGTGTTCAATTAAGAGTTCCAGTTCTTCTTTGGACATAAATTTATTCCATCTCTACAGGTCTGAAAGGTAAACTATGCTATGTTCCTCTAATTTGCTCACAATATCACTCTTTATATCTAAATCATGAATCCATTTAGATCTTATCTTGGTATGTGGTGTTAGGTGTTGGTCAAGCCCTAATTTCTTCCACACTAGTTTCCAATTTTCCCAGCAGTTTTTGTTGAATAGTGAGTACTTATCCCCAAAGCTGGGGTCTTTGGGTTTATCAAACACTAAATTGCTAAAGTTATTGCCTAGTGTGTCCTGATATCCTATCCTATGCCACTGATTGACTATTCTATTCCTTAGCCAGTACCAAATGGTTTTGATGACTGCTGCTTTATAATACAGTTTTAGATCTGGTATAGCAAGGCCACCTTCATCAGCCTTTTTTTTTTTTTACATTAATTCCCTTGAAATTCTTGACCTTTTGTTCTTCCAAATGAACTTTGTTACTATTTTTTTCTAGATCTGTAAAATAATTTCTTGGGAGTTTGATTGGTATGGCACTAAATAAGTAAATTAGTTTGGGTAGTCTTGTCATTTTTATTATATTTGCTCAGCCTACCCATGAGCACTTAATATTTTTCCAATTGACTAGGTCTGACTTCCTGAAAGCCATGATGAAAAAAAGAGTATAAACACTATCTTCCAGGAAATCCTGAAAGAAAACTGTCCTGAGGTTGTAGAATCAAAAGGCAAAATCACCATCGAAAGAATTCACCAATCACCTCCTGAAAGAGACCCCAAAATTAAATCCCCAAGGAATATCGTGGCTAAATTTCGAGACTATCACACCAATGAAAAGATATTGCAGAAACAATTCAAATACCAAGGAACTGTAATTAGAATCACACATGATTTGTCAGCCTCCGCATTGAAAGGCCTGGAACCAGATATTCTGAAAGGCAAAGGAACTTGGATTGCAGCCAAGAATAACCTATGCAGCTAGAATGAGCATTATCTTCCAGGAAAGAAAATGGTCACATAATATTATAGGTGAATTTCACCTATTTCTAATGAAAAGACCAGATCTGAACAAAAAATTTGACCTCCAAACACAGAACTCAAGAGAAGCATCAAAAGGTAAAAAGGAAAGGACTCTTGAGAACTATATTTCTACTATGAGGATACTTAAAGATTGGGGGTATGATGTGATATTACTTTGATAATATGAAAAAAAAAACTAGAGGGGGAAAAGGCTATCATACCGGGGAAAAGAGGGAAAGGTGGTAAAATAAGGTTTTTTTAAAAAAGGAGGTAAAAATAAGGTAAAATCTCATGAAGAGGCAAAGAAAACCTAATATAATTGAGGGAAAGAAGGGAGGTAGATGAGCATTGTGTAAATCTTACTCTCATCAGATTGGGCTCTAAAAGAGTATATCAGATACATTTGGTTTCACAGAGAAACTTGTCCTTCCTTATAGGGAAGTGGGAGGAAAAGGGATAGACTAATAGAAAAGAAAACAGAAGAATCAGGGAAAGGAGTAAAAAAGGGGGGAGGGGCTCTAAAGGGGGGAGGATTGTTTGGGGAAGGTGGTCATCAAAAGCAAAATACTGAGGAGGGGGGAAGGGAGAAAGGGGAAAGGAAAGGGAAAAACATAACATGGGTAAATATGATGGCAGGAAACACAGAATTAGTTATTTTAACTGTGAATGTGAATGGGATGAACTCTCCCATAAAGCGGAAGTGGATAGCAGACTAGATTAAAAGCCAGAATCCAACAATATGTTGTCTATAGGAAACACATCTAAAGCATAGAGATACATACAGAGTGAAGGTAAAGAGCTGGAGCATAATCTTTTATGCTTCAGGTGAACAAAAAAAAAGCATGAGTAGCAATCCTGATATCAGATCAAGTAAAAGCAAAGATAGATCTAATCAAAAGAGATAAGGAAGAAAACTATATTTTACTAAAGGGTACTATAGATAATGTAGTAATATCAGTACTAAATATATATGCACCAAATGGTATAGCATCCAAATTCCTAGAGGAGAAATTAAGAAAGATGCAAGAAGAAATAGACAGCAAAACTATACTAGTGGGGGATTTCAATCTTGCTCTCTCAGAATTAGATAAATAAAATCACAAAATAAATAAGAAAGAAATTAGGGAGGTAAAAAAATTGTTAGAAAAATTAGGTATGATAGATCTTTGGAGAAAATTGAATGGAGACAGTAGGGAGTTTACTTTTTTCTCTGCGATACATGGAACTTATACAAAAATTGACCATGTGTTAGGGCATAAAAACCTCAAAATCAAATGCAGAAAGGCAGAAATGGTAAATCTTTTTTCAGAACATGAAGCAATAAAAATCACATGCAATATAAGGCCAGGAGAAAACAGACCAAAACTTAATTGGAAATTAAATAATCTAATCCTGAAGAATGAATTGGTGAAAGAGCAAATCATAGACACAATCAATAATTTGATCCAGGAGAATGACAATAATAAAATAACATACCAAAATTTGTGGGATATGGCCAAAGTGGTTATAAGGGGTAATTTTATATCTCTAGATGCTTACTTGCATAAAATAGAGAAAGAGAAGATCAAAGATTTGGGCTTACAATTTAAAAAGTTAGAAAAAGAGCAAATTAAAAACCCTCAATTAAATACCAAATTGGAAATTCTAAAAATAAAAGGGGAAATTAATAAAATTGAAAATAAGAAAACTATTGAATTAATAAATAAAACTCAGTTGGTTTTATGAAAAAACCAAAAAAATAGATAAGCCTTTAGTTAATTTGATTAGAAAAAAGGAAAGAGGAAAATCAAATTGTTAGTCTCAAAAATAAAAAGGGAGAACTTTCCTCCAATGAAGAGGAAATTAGAGTAATAATTAGGAGTTGCTTTGCCCAACTTTATTCCAATAAATTTGATAATCTAAATGAAATGGAGAAATATCTACAAAAATATAGATTGCCCAGGTTAACAGAAGAGGAAATAAATTATTTAAATATCCCCATTTTAGAAAAAGAAATAAGACAAGCTATTAACCAACTCCCTAACAAAAAATCTCCAGGGCCAGATGGATTTACATGTGAATTCTACCAAACATTCAAAGATCAATTAATTCCACTACTATATAAACTATTTGAAAAAATAGGGAAAGAAGGTACACTACCAAATTCCTTCTATGATACCGATATGGTGGTGATAGCTAAACCAGGTAGGGTGAAAACAGAGAAAGAAAACTATAGACCAATTTCCCTAATGAATATTGATGCAAAAATTTTAAATAAGATATTAGCAATGGGATTACAGAAAGTCATCCCCAGGATAGTACACTATGACCAAGTAGGATTTATACCAGGAATGCAGGGCTGGTTCAATATTAGGAAAACTATCAGCATAATCAATTATAGTAATGACCAAACTAACAAAAATCATATGATTATCTGAATAGATGCCAAAAAAATCATTTGATAAAATCCAATACCCATTCCTATTAAAAAACACTGGAGAGTATAGGAATAAATGGGTTTTTCCTTTAAATGATTAGTAGCATCTACTTAAAACCATCAGCAAGCATCATATGTAATGGAGACAAACTAGAACCATTCCGAATAAGATCAGGAGTGAAACAAGGCTGCCCACTGTCACCATTACTATTTAATATTGTATTAGAAATGTTAGCTTTGGCAGTAAGAGAAGAAAAAGAGATTAAAGCTATTAGAGTAGGTAAGGAGGAAAACAAATTATCACTCTTTGCAGATGACATGATGGTATACTTAGAGAACCCTAGAAACTCAACTAAAAAACTACTAGAAACAATTCACAACTTTAGCAAAGTTGCAGGATTCAAAATAAAACCACATAAATCATCAGCATTTTTATATATTACCAACAAAGTTCAGCAGCAAGAGATGCAAAAAGAAATTCCATTCAAAATAACGGATGATAGTATAAAATATTTGAGAATCTATCTGCCAAGGAAAAGTCAGAAACTATACGAACTAAACTACAAAACACTTTTCACACAAATAAAATCAGACCTAGTCAATTGGAAAAACATCAAGTGCTCATGGGTAGGCTGAGCGAATATAATAAAAATGACAATACTACCCAAACTAATTTACTTATTTAGTGCCATACCAATCAAACTCCCAAGAAATTATTTTACAGATCTAGAAAAAAAATAGTAACAAAGTTCATTTGGAAGAACAAAAGGTCAAGAATTTCAAGGGAATTATTGAAAAAAATAAAGGCAGATGAAGGTGGCCTTCCTGTACCAGATCTAAAACTATATTATAAAGCACCAGTCATCAAAACCATTTCATATTGGCTGAGAAATAGAGCAGTCGACCAGTGGGATAGGATAGAATCCTAGGACAAACTAGGCAATAACTATAGCAATTTAGTGTTTGATAAACCCAAAGACCCCAGCTTTTGGGATAAGAACTCACTATTTGGCAAAAACTGCTGGGAAAATTGGAAACTAGTGTGGAAGAAATTAGGGCTTGACCAACACCTAACACCACATACCAAGATAAGATCTAAATGGGTTCATGATTTAGATATAAAGAGTGATATTGTAAGCAAATTAGAGGAACATAGCATAGTTTACCTCTCAGACCTGTAGAGATGGAATAAATTTATGTCCAAAGAAGATCTGGAACTCTTAATTGAACACCAGATAGATAATTTTCACTATATTAAATTAAAAAGTTTCTGTACAAACAAAAATAATGCAGACAAGATTAGGAGGGAAGCAATAAATTGGGAAATCATCTTTACATTTAAGGGTTATGATAAAGGCCTCATTTCTAAAATATATAGAGAATTGTTTCATATTTATAAGAATTCAAGCCACTCTCCAATCGATAAATAGTCAAGGGATATGAACAGACAATTTTCAGAGGATGAAATTAAAACCATTTCTAGTCATATGAAAAAGTGCTCCAAATCACTATTGATCAGAGAAATGCAAATTAAGACAACTCTGAGGTACCCCTACACACCTGTCAGATTGGCTAAAATGACAGGAAAAGATAATGATGAATGTTGGAGGGGATATGGGAAAACTGGGACACTGATACATTGTTGGTGGAACTGTGAACGGATCCAACCATTCTGGAGAGCAATTTGGAACTATGCTCAAAAAGTTATCAAACTGTGCATACCCTTTGACCCAGCAATGTTTCTATTGGGTCTATATCCCAAAGAGATCTTAAAGGAAGGAAAGGGACCCTCATATGCAAGAATGTTTGTGGCAGCCCTTTTTGTAGTGGCTAGAAACTGGAAATTGAATGAATGCTCATCAATTGGAGAGTGGCTGAATAAATTATGATATATGAATGTTATGGAATATTATTGCTCTGTAAGAAACGACCAGCAGGACGATTTCAGAGAGGCCTGGAGAGACTTACATGAACTGATGTTGAGTGAAATGAGCAGAACCAGGAGATCATTATACATGGCAACAATATGTCTATATGATGATCAATTCTGATGGACATGGCTCTCTTCAATAATGAAATGTTTCAAACCACTTCCAATTGTTCAGTGAAGAAAGCCATATTCACCCAGAGAGAGGGATATGAAATGTGGACCACAACATAACATTTTCATGCTCTCTATCGATGTTTGTTTACAATGGGTTTCCCTTCTCAGATATTTTTTGTTCATGTAGATATGATTGTTCTTGCACAGCAAGATAAGTGTGGAAATATGTATACATATATTCGACTTGTCAAGTATTTTAACATAATTAACATGTAGTGGACTTTCTGCCATCTAGGGGAGGAGTGGGGACTAAGGGGGAAAATTTGTAACAGAAAGCTTTGTAAGGGTCAGTGTTGAAGAAATACCTATACATATGTTTTGCAAATAAAAAGCTTTAAAACGAAAAAAATAAAAATAAAAAAAATTTATATTGCCCATCTTACTTATTTGTCTGAGATGTCTCAGACCTCTGTAAAATATCCCAACCAATAAAGGCAATACTAAATAGTTTACTTTCTTTCCCTTGGATTTCTCTTTCCCTTCCTGATTTCCTGGATTCATCAGCAGTCTTACTAACATGGTCCTAGATTTCCTGAACACTCATAGCCTATCCATGAGACTTGAAATTAACAGGATTTGCTTCCCCATACTTCAACAGCAGCTGCTCCCTACTCAAGGTGTCTGGATCCTTGATGAGCCCTCCATTTATAAAAGACAAGCATCTTACCAAGAATTCTATAGACCCACTGACAAAGCCAGGAAAGGATTTTATTTTACATTCTTATAAGAGCAAGTGTCTAAGCTAATAGGCGTGCTCAAAATCAGTCTCCAAATCTCAGACTCCTCCCTGATTCCCACATTGGCTGGGGACTGTTCTTGCCTCTAGCCAGGAAAGCCAAACTTTATCATCTTCCCAGGACTTGGGGTCAGGACACCAAAAAGTGTCCATCCAAATCATCTACTTCCCCCCCAGGTGAGTGTCCATTCATGATTACATCTCCCCTTAGGTGTTCACCATATTTGGATGTAGTTTAGAAGTGGCAACCATTGTGTTCCTGTGTGTGCTGGGGAAATCACTTGGTCTCCAGTTCATTTTTATCTGGTCTTTTCTAACTCCCAGTCTCATTCAGTGAAGCATTCCTGCCTGGGATGGAGAATTCCTATTAAACTCAGGAATCATTTACTAACTGTGTACAGAGAACTGTGCTCAATCTTGTTCCTTGTCCTTAATCTCAAAAAGGAGCATGATAGGGGCAGCGAGGTGGCACAGTGGACAGAGCACCAGCCCTGAAGTCAGGAGGACCTGAGTTTAAATCTGGTCTCAGACACTTAACATTCCCTAGCTGTGTGACCCTGGGCAAGTCACTTAACCTCAATTGCCTCAGCAAAAAAAAAAAAGTAAAAAAAAAAAAAAAAAAAAAAAAAAACAAGGACCATGATATCAGGGAAGTGATGTCATATATGCAAGTGAATTGAATGTAAATGAGTGAGGACTGTGCAAGTCACATAAAGATCCACTCTGGACAGATGAGGTCCTGGGTAGATGGGGGGGTGTTTGCAGAAAAACTTGGATTATAATACTCCTAAGGCAAACAAAGAAAGGCACTGATGGGATCATCTCCTTAAATAGGCCTTTTGTTCAAGTGAACTTTTGATTACAATCTCACCCCAGGTGGAAGTCTCTTGAAACTCCATTTTCTCATATCTAATGGGAAAGCCAAGTTTTGCTGTCAAATCCCCATGGTTATATTTCCCCTATAAAAGATGGGCTCATACTATAGATCTTTGCTAGCTCATTTTATGGTAATAAATCCCTTTTAAGGTTAGCCCTCCATGGTGTCCTTCTCACTCTCCCCATCCTCTTTTGGGGTTAGTCTGTTAACTTCTGTATGAGTTCAGTTCTCCAGTCAATGCCATATTCCTGTTCTAGCTAACTCCTTTTAGGAAGCTAACTTCTCTTTGAATTTAGCCCACTCTTAGAAGTGTCTTAAAATCTTTGGCCCTTGATTTGGAGGTCTGTGCCTACAAATTCTTTTGGGATGACTCATGACAACGACCCATAATCCCAATATAATTTTGGGGTCTCACCCCATACTCCATTGTTTTGGTGGCTTACCCCATCATTCTGACTGTACCCTGTAACCTCAACATTTTGGTGGCCCTGTTCGGACAAGGGCAATTGGAAATGGCCTTGGATGCAGTGGGAGATTTTGACTTTTTTAAGTTAGGGTCTCTGATCTCAGTTTGAGGTGACATCCTTTGGTGAGTAAGGCTAGGTAGCAATGAGGCAAAATATTGCCTCTTTCACCTAGTCCAAAAAAACAAAAACAAAAATAAAATAAATAAATCTAGGAGGGGAAAACCCTCAGGATTTCTGGCCAAAAGAGAAATGATTGACAGAACACAAAAAGAACTGAGTTGCTCCTGTTTTAGAAGCTTATATTCCTAGGGGTAGTGGAGGAAGTGGTGAGAAAAAAACACTACCAAAGATAGAAATTGAAAGTGATAGAGGAAGTAGGAAACAGCGTTAACAACAACCAGGCTGCCTACAAGAGGTACCATACCCCGATCAGGGAGAGTGAAGGGTCCAGCTTTAGACCCATTGTCAGACAAACCATCTCAGGGATCTAACGAAAACAGAATCAAATCAGGACAATCTGGAAGGAAGTGATAAGAAAACGTGTTTTTCATCCAGCCCTGCCCAAGTTGGGTAAGTTGTATAAGAATTCAAGTTCAGGTTCATTTTGGGCACCTGCATCCCACTAGTCATTCTCTTCCTCTTCTCCCTTTAAGTGTTATTGATCTCTAATCCGGGGACTGGCTGTCTCCTGGCCTCTCACCCCCATCCTCTGTAGGGGGGGGGGGATGCAACATCTCGGTAGGATTGTGACTAGATGGAATCTGCTTCATTGCAATGTTCACCAGATGCATCCAAATCTTTGCTGTCTTGTTTTTGAGTCCTCTGGAGGCAGGACAAAAATATCAGAGACGTGGTCCATCCCATCCTGCTGGCTGGTCGAATAGATCTTGGAGAATATTTGTGTTTGATTGTGGGCTTTTTTTGGGCCCTGACCCCAAGATGATAAAGTCAGAATTCCCTGTCTGGGGGCAAGAACAGTCACCCATGTAAGAAGGGAGTGTGAAGCTGCTCTGGAGAGTTTTCTTAAGGTCCAGGTAAGGAGGACTCTTAGCTACAGGAGCTCTGGTGTGTGTGGGATATTCCTAAAGCCCCCATCCCCAGACTATTGAAGCTGAAATTTGGTTAACCTGGGTGAAAGGCTGGTCTGAACAGACAAACAAAAACTTCTCTCCTAGTTCTCAATGATGGGTTTTGTTTTGTTTTACATTTGGAGAGTAGAGAAAGAGAGAAGAGTTGTAGACTTAGCAATGCAGGTTGCAGGCTCTGATCCTCCCTGATTATATTAAGCAAATTCCTTAACCTCCCTGTGGCTCAGTTTCCTTATCTGTAAAATGGAGGGGCTGGACTAGATATAGTTCCCAAAGGCCATTCCAGAAGTATATCTATAATTTTGTAAGTCACTGACTTTTCTGGGATTCACTTTTCTCCTCTGTGAAATGAGTCCGTGGGACCAGGTGCCTCTGAGGTCTCTTCCTGCTCTGGATCTGGAAACCTCTGTCTGGGTTGACCCAGGAGCCTGTCCTCTTTCTTTGCTCTCCCAAACTATTGATCATTCTAAAGTGTAATTCCAGATCTTGACCTATTTGCCTTGGCAAGTTCAGTAGCCATGGCTGGCATCCCTGGAAGTCCGGGATTAGTCCCAGCCATTGATAAGTTTTGAGGGCCTGCCTTATCACCCCTAAAGAACATATAGTGCTTAGGTTTTTTCATCACTCTGTGATAAGAATCCTATAATTAATCCTATTAATTCATTTTATAAGCATTTATCTTTCTTTTCCAGCCTCTCTCCTGGAAACAATTAAAATAAACAAACTATAAAAGGAAAACTTTGATAGCAAACATATGGAGAGCAGCAAAATTAATTTTCATGTTTGTGTCCCAAAAGTGCATGTTTCATTTTGAATTTTAAAGTCATCACTTTCTGGTTGGAGGTGGGTTGTGTTCAGAGGTGGTGATGAGGCCTTGTTCTAGGGGCTTAAATGTAGATAGAATTGGGGGGGGATTTTGTTTCTTGGAGCTTCTCAGGGAAGCTGAGAGAAAAAAAATCTGAATTTAGAGTCAGGACCTGGGTTTGAATTCCATCTCTCCACTTACTATCTGTGTGTCTCCCTGAACAAGTCACTTCTCTCTGAACCTCAATTTCCTCATCTGTCAAATGGAGATGATAATATCATACTATAGGGTGAGTAAAGTGCTTTGCAAATCTCCATGAACTCTGCAAACAAAAGCTGGAATAAGCATATTTTTTAAAAGGAGATCATTGTTTTAGAGCTGGAGGACATTTAAACCAGCCTTCCCTTTATTTTATTGATGAAGAAACTGAGGCATACAATGAAGAACTGACTTGTTCAAATTCACACAGAAGGCAAGTACCCAAGGAAAGATTTGGACTCATGCTTTGTTGACTCCAGGTCAAGTGCCTCTTCTATTCATCCACCTGGTTTCTTGGGTCCATGGATCCTCCAAGGAGTGGAGTCATCTCATGTGGAGGAAGCACTTGCTTTGTGGTTTTAGGATGGATTCAAATGATGGTCACAGATAGGACCAAAAAACGTTGAATTTAAGCACAATCTGGAAAGCAGAAGTTCTGAACTCTGAGGAGAGTTGAGCTGTCTTGTGATCATAGCTATATAACAAAAGGAAGCCAGCAGCTGAGGCCATATATATAAAGGAGGGAGAGAGTATTTGGAACTCAAAACTTTAAAAAAAAAACATTTAAAATTGTTTTTATGTGTTACTGGGGAAAACAAAATATTTTTAAAATCTACATATTACAAGTATATTATATACAATATGTTATGTTCATATTTAATATTACAAGTATATTATATATAACTTATGATGGTGTATTAATTTGCTCTGTTCTTTCTAACCATATTTTAGCAATTTCATTGTTGTGGGGGGACATCTCAGAGTTGTTTAAATTTGTATTTTTCTCCCTATTAGTAGTCTGGAGTCCTTTTTCAGATGATTGATGACTTACTTTTCTTTTTCTTTCTTTTTTTTCTTTTCTTTTCTTTTTTTTTTTTTTTGCTTTTTGCTGAGGCAATTGAGGTTAAGTGACTTGCCCAGGGTCACACAGCTAGGGCATATTAATTTTTTAAAAATCTTGATCATGAATGTTCCTTCTTTTGCCAACTCCTTATTCCTATCATTTTATCACCTGCTTGTATATTATCCCCATGCTCTTCCCATGCCTCCAAGAGAGAACCATGGACATATAGCTGAGGGAAGAAAAGATATCAAGAAAGATGGCAAGCAGGGGGGACGCAGCTAGGTGGTGCAGTGGATAGAATACCAGTCCTGAAGTCAGGAGGACCTGAGTTCAAATCTTACCTAAGATATTTAATACTTCCTAACTGTGACCCTGGGCAAGTCACTTAACCCCAATTGCTTCAGCAAAAATATAAAATTAAAAAAAGGATCAAATGCTACAGAGAGAATAAGGAGGTAAGTGACCTCCGAGAGCTGTTTTCAAAAAAAATTGTAGGTTTGAGAACCAGATACCAAAGGGTTAAAGAATGAGAGGAAGCATAGGCAGGAAGTTGAAAATATTCTTTCTAGGAGTTTGGCAGGGAAGAGTAAGAAAAGAACTTTGTCAATGTTAGAACACTTTAGAAAAACATGTTATTTCCCATTGCTAAAGCAACCTCCTCATCCTTTGACTTCTGTTCTTCACAGGGATGATTTCCTGAACCTGGGATGGATGATCCTGATGAAGATATGATATACAAAGCCATACAGCAACATAAATTGAAAATATTGCTGATGAAATTTTTAGAGATGAAACAGATGGTAGAAAATTATATCCAAGAACTTTGTTTCATGGCAGACAAAATTGACAAGATTCACAAGAACTGCACCATCACCAACGTGGTGGCCAGCTCCACTGGTGCTGTCTCAGGTGTCCTGAGCATACTGGGGCTTACTCTTGCACCTGTAACTGCAGGAGGGAGCTTGGCCCTCTTTGCAACTGGGATGGGATTGGGAGTAGCTGCTAGTATTACTGGTCTTTCTGCAAAGATTGTTGATAGAATGAGTGCCTCACAGGGGAGGAAATATTTAAACAAAGTTAAGAAAAAATCAGCCATCACTATGACAGATCTAGCTAAGGAAGCAAACGGAATTATTGTGACAATAAAGAAGTTGAAGGAAATCTTCCAAAATACCCTCCCACGCTCCTTTGGCATACCAGTCTTAATTTCTGTTAAGTGGAGACTTGGGACAGCTGGACATCGGTCCACCAAGGTTTTTCAGGGAGCCCTATTGTCCATGTCCATAGGAGTCAGAATAACGGGTTGTATACTGTTGGGACTTTCTGTTCTAATGGATGTGGCTGGCATTGTGCAAAATTCAAGGCATTTGTTAAAAGGGGCAGAGAGTACAACAGCAGCAGAATTGAGGGAAAAAGCTCAAAATTTGGCAGAGAACCTGCAGGAGCTTTCTGAGATTTATGAGACCCTACAGAAAACACTCAAAGCAGTGGGCCAGGGCAGAGGGTCTCTGGAAGGGAATAAAAGGAACCTTAATTTAGACTCAGATTTGTGGGAAATTGTTCTTGGGGAGGAAGAGAAAACAGAAAGCCCAATGAGCCTCTTTGGGCTACTAGGATTGAAAGTTGAATGAGTCCTTATACTTCACTAACTGTAATTATCTTATCTTGTTCCCTGAGAAAGGGGTGGCTAAGAGAAAGAAATATGAAGAGAAAAGAAAGGAGAAAATATAGTCTCTTTTTACATATTTTAGTTAATTGGAATGAGATTTCCCTTCTTATAATAGCTTCTTCAATGTTATTATATACATAGTAGCTGATTTTTGAAGGTTTATTTTGTAATTTGCAACTTTGCTAAAGCTATTGTCCTAATTAGTATCTGCGGATTTCCTAAGATTTTCCAAGTATGTTGTCATATCTTCAGCAAATTATGAAAAATGTATAATTATATGTAAAGTTTTACATATATCTTTATAGGTTTACATATACTTATGTATGTATACATACACACATACACTTTCAGAACTCAATAATTATCAGGAACAGTGGACATCCTTGCTATATATCTTTATTTATAGAAACATAATTCCTGTTACATTACATATAATGTAGGAAATCTTGAACACTAAGGCATTTTTCCCCCCTGAGGCAATTGGGTTAAGTGACTTGCCCACGGTCACACAGCTAGGGAATGTTAAGTGTCTTAAGTCAGATTTGAACTCAGGTCTTCCTGACTTCAGGGCTGTGCCACCTAGCTGCCCCGCTAAGGCATTTTAAAAAAGTTCCTCTATACCTCTGTTTTATAGAGTTTTAGCATAAATTAGTGTACTTTCTCTTAATGATACAGGAAAAGCCTTTGACAATCATGTGATTTGGGATGTTTTGAATTTTAATATGATTAACTATATGGGTTATTTTTCAAATGTTGAACTCTTCTATAATTCAATTTGGTAATAATGATTGATTTCTTGGTCTATCTGATATGACTATGTTTAAATATCTTGAATTATTATTAATAATATTGACTTGTAATTTTTCTTCTGATATTTATCTTTCTTTGGTTTAATGATTAGTACTATAGTTGTTTAATAAAATAAGTCTTTCTTTTAAATACAAAGTGCTTAATTTTTGAGAATAATTTGTGGAGTATAAATACAAATTTAAAAGTTTGATACAATTCTTTTGTGAATATTTGAGGACTGAGAGTTTTTTTTTCTTTTTAGGAAATGGAAATCTTAAATAATCCAGTTCTTTAATCTTCTATCTGGTCTCACAATTTGAGTATTTTATATTTTTGAAGGTGTTCTTTTATTTCTTGTTTTAGAATAGTATTGTATAGAGTCACTACCCAATTGTTAAATGTTATAAAAAAAAGATACGAACTGGCAGTTTTCAGATAAAGAAATTAAAGCCATCTAGAGTTATATGAAAATATTCTCTAAATATCGTTTTCATTAGAGAAATGCAATTTCCTTCTGTTTTCAATATTCTTTGACAATATGACTAATGTGGAAATGTGTTTAATATGCTTGCCGTCTTTGGAAATCAAAATCTTATCAAAGTGAATGCTGAAAAATATCTTTATATATAATTGAAAAAATATTTTTAAATGGAAAAAATTAATGTTAACTATCTTTACTTGTAATTAAGAAGTAAAATAAAATACTAGTTTCCCTGAGAACTGTTCTATTACACTTCCAGAAATTTTGGTATGTTTTTTCTTCATCATCATGTTTTCCATATCTAATTGTTTATATGATTTATTCTTTGGTCTACTTATTATTTAGGATATAATCATTAAATATATTTTGCCCAAGGTCCTTGAATAAATGGCTATTTTTTTGCATTATGTTCTTTAAAGGATGTATTTACTATTTCTACCTTTTCCTCTTTGTTTTCAATATCTCTTTTCCCTAAAACTTGGGCAACTTTTGTAAAAATTCCACTTGGAGCTGATAAATACATTATTTTTCTTCAGAAGATGTCATAAGTCTTTTAGCTCTACTTTCTCTAGCAATTTTTTTTCAATTCCATACTTTCCTTTTTATTTGTCTTTCTTACCCAAAATTGCAAGAGGGATGTTGATATCTTCTCAGTATTGTGTTTTCTATGTTGTCTTCTAGCATAATTAATGTTTCCTTTATAAATTTGAATGCTTTAATGTTTGAGCACATAAGTTCGTTACTGATATTGGTTTGTTGTCTATAGTTTCTTCAACATATTATAGTTTCCTTGTATTTTCCTTTTTATTTTTTTTGGATGTTACTGCATTGTCAGATACCATTATTGCAACTCCTTTTTTGGATTCATTTGATGCTTAGTAATCACATAGTCCTGAAATTTAGTCACGATATTCCTTGGGGATTTAATTTTGGAGTCTCTTTCAGGAGGTGATTGGTGAATTCTTTCAATGGCGATTTTGCCTTCTGATTCTAAAACATCAGGGCCATTTTCTTTAGAGATTTCCTGGAAGATAGTGTTTAGATTCTTTTTTTTCATCATGGCTTTCAGGAAGTCCAATAATCCTTAGATTGTCTCTCCTAGATCTATTTTCCAAGTCAGTTGTTTTTCCTACGAAATGTTTCATATTTTCTTTTATTTTTTCATTTTTTTTGTTTTTGTTTGACTGATTCTTTAAGTCTTATTGATTCATTCACTTCCATTTGTTCAATTCTAATTTTTAATGTATTATTTTCTTCAGTTACCTTTTTTAGCTTCTTTTGTAACTGGCCAATTGAATTTTTTTGTTCATTGCATTCTTTTTCCAATTCACCAATTTTGTTTTTCAGTGAACTGGTGTTTTTATCATATCTCTTTTGCAGGGCATTGTTTCCTTCTTGCACTGATCTCAATTCATTTCCCCATTTATCATCTAGCTCTTTTGAGATTCTTTATGCAATCTTCCAGCAAGGCCTTGTAAAAGGGGGACCAGGTCATATCTCCCTTGATGGCTTTCTCTGGAATTGCTTTGCCTATGGGAACCTCAGGATCTGGGGTCTGCCCTTCTTTCTCTCCATAAAAGCTGTCTATGGTGAGAGCTCTCTTCTGCTTCTTACTCATTTTTTAAAAAGCTTGGGGTCTGTTTAAAGCAGAGAAGCAGCAGCTGTGATAATTTGCCCTGGGGCAATTCTGCTAATTAACTTCAGGTGCTGGGCCTTCAGGGCTAGGTCCTGTGTTTGCAGTGAGTTATAATCTGCCTTTTACAAAAGGCAGATCTGCCAGAGCACCTGCCTGCAATCAGGGCAGAGTGTCCCAAGAGCCTCAGATAGACTCCCCAGGTATTTAGAATCTGCCACGCTGAATCCCACCCCGCTTCCTGCCCTATATCCCTGAGCTGTGCCTGAGCTTGGCAAATTGCCTGACCCCCTGCCCATCTGAGACAGACCTGCTCTGGAGCTCCTCCAAGGTAACTTCTGCTAGGAATGTTTTGTAGCCCAAATATTTCTGGTTCTTTGACTTAAAAATCAGTTCAGAGGCTTAATCTGCTGTTAGTTTGAGAGAAGGTCAGAGGAGGACACAGAGAGTCGTGTCTTCACTCTGCCATCTTGGCTCCTCCCCCCTTTGTCCTTCATTTTCAAAGTGACTAATGACATCATAAGAGTGACTATTAATTGGATTTAAGTGAGGCAGAGGTGAGAAAAGTTATCAGTCTTACTCTCTCTTCCAGGGTCATTGGCAAGACAAAAGTCAAGATCCCTCATGATAACTCAAGATGCAGTGAATGACCTTGGTCTTTCTAAATTAAGATGTTTCCCAGCCTTCAGTTTGGACTGCCTAGCAGAGAAGACCCTTTGGAGTTTTGTAAGCAGTCCAGACAAGTATTTATTGGCTATGTTGCATTGGAGATCCCTTTTGTTAATGACTCGACTCCTGAAGTCCCTCTAACTTTAAAATTCTGTGATTTTGCAATCAGACATGCAAGCAAACATTTATTAAGGGCCTATTATGTGCTAAACCCTGGGCATACAAAGAAAAAAGCAAAATGGTCCTTGTTCTGAAGAATCTTACCTTCTAAAAAGAGAGAGAAAACACACATAAATTATTTGTTCTCTGTGGGTTTCATTCCTTTGGTAAACCAGCAAAGGGATATTATTATTATTCCAGGACTACCTGAAGGATAAATTTATTGAAAATATTTTAAAGGATTATGCACTTAGTAAAAACTTGAGGATAGATAATAATTACTTCTTTTTTACTGAACTGAGTGAAAAAGAGACAGAATTTTTATTTCTCATATTAGGCAATTAAATAAAAAAAAAGAATACAGAGTCTGTCTGATTTTAGGAATGGATCCTATTCAGAGATTTAATAAATTAAAAATTGTAAACTTTGGATGAGAAAAGTACTGTTTTCATACTTTGCTTTTTATTCAGTTGCTTGAATTCTAATTAATGGGGGATTATTACAGGAAACTTCAAGAGAAACCCACACCGTACTATCTCAGTTTCTTCCTAAAATGATCTTTGATTTAGTGATGAAAATGATTGGCAGCATGGTATGTGCAAGAGAGTCCAGGTGAAAGAGAATTAAGAGATCCAGTTTCTAATCTTCACTTTGCTATGAATAATAAGAGTTTATAGATGGGGGCTGTCAGTTAGCCTACATGCACTTATCAAAGGTTTCTTATGTGCCAAGTAATGTGTAAAGCACTGGTGATATGAAGAATAAGCAAAAATAGTGCCTTTACTCAAGGAGTTTAGATTGTTAAACTAGTGGTACAACTCCATGTGACCTTCCAAGTTCTGAAAAAAAAGAGCAATAAATTGCTTTGATATCACAGTTTGTATCTTTAACATGAAAGAAAGAATTAGATTACAGATGTTAGCTCATACTTTTTACATGTCTTGTTCCCAAAGGTTATGCAACTTTCCCCATTTCCCATTTCTTAGGCCTGTGAGTAACAAAAAAAAACAAAGCCCCCAAAACTCGGGGGGCAGTTTTCTCTGTCAAGCCTTTGTGCTCCTGAATGCTCATACACCAATATTTATTTATGCTGCAGACTATTAATTATTTCTCACACATGAAATTTATTAAAAACAATAAATCATTGTTAACCTGTATTATAAATTGGCACAATATGTTTGGAGAACTTGCTAGTTTAATTTCCCTATTTTTCATTTTTCAATTAATTAATTTAATTTTTTCACTTAGGACACCCTAAACCATAACATTCCTATTCATCTTGAAAACAGGAAGCCCCAGCATATACTGTGGTTCCCATTAAACAGTGAAAATTCAAAGAATTTTCTTGTTACAACACATCAAAAAGAACCCTGCATTAGAGAAAAAAAAATCATCCTGTTTATTACCAAATGCTTATGCCTAGGCACTGCAGTGCATATTTCCAAGGAGTTGTTCAAAGTTCCTTTCTCCATAGCAGGATAGAGGGAAATGATGATGCTTCTCTTCCCCCCTTTCCCCATGAGGAATAGGTCTCAGGAAGCCTGGGAACCCTAGACCTCCTTTATTTACTTGCTGATCCATTAGCCAAGTTGGGCTAGTTTGGAAGTTGACTCTTTGTGATACAGCAGGATGTGTGTGTGTGTGTGTGTGTGTGTGTGTGTGTGTGTGATGAACAGATTAAAATCCTTCATAAGGAAGGGTCTCTAGTGGCCAGTAGAGAAGGGGAAAGGAATAAGTTAAACTCCTAATTTAATTCAATTCAACAAATATTTTTATCTCAGACCATCAATCAGAGAATAAAGTATTAAATTGCTATGTCAAAACACAAAACACCTATACAAAAATGTTATTACTAAAGAAATGGCTTGTTGTTGTTCAATCATTTCAGTTGCATCTGACTCCCTGTGACCTCATCTGGGGTTTTCTTGGTAAAGATACAGGACTGGTTTGCCATTTCATTCTCCAAAGAGATGGCAGAAGGTAATAAATCCTCAGCTCCATAGGGAAGGCAAGCTTCTGGGAGGAAAAGACTCTATCCCCCTTCTAAAGATTTTGAGAAGTGTCTCTGGTAATTTGAGTAGCCCTAACCATCTGGCCAAGGACAAGTGCTGATAACAGAGGAACTAGCATAGAGGGAGGAGGAAAGCAAGTAACTAATTATGCCCTGGACTCAACTGGATTGTGCTGATGTGAACCAAAGACATACTGCTAGGGAAGAGAGGACTCGAATGGTAATAAATTACTGCATTTCAGAATGGAGGGGGTCAGGGACACAGAGAACTTAAAGGTATAAGGGTGATGATCCCCTTAACATCCTAAGATACTGTTTGTATATTATCTGGAAACAGTATTTGAAGGGTTTCAGACAAACCAGACAACTTTGGTTTGGAGACATATTATGAAACTTTCCTCCCCTGGGAAGTGTGTTGAGAAAAGAAATAAGTTGCAATAACTTGAGGCTAAAGAAATTTCAAGATTGCAGAAAAATAGACAATAAATAATAGATAATAAAATAAATGGCCTACAATGAGGGAATTTATGAGAATCAGTAAAGGACGTTGACTGAGAGTCATACTAGTGATGTTAGCTGAGGGTAGCTCTTCATGAGAACCAAGAAGAAAGGGAGTCACTCTGCAAACAAAAGATCCAAGGAAGAGAACATTAACAAGGATAAATAAAACCTAAGTAACACCAGAAGAGTCCTTCTCTTGGCAATGATGGAGGTACAGCATGATATAAAAACAACAATAATAAAAGTTATAATTAACATTTGTATAATGCTTACTGTGTCCTGAACCCTGTGCTAAGACAATTATTCAGTTCATCCTCATAACAACCCTGAGAGATAGATGCTATTATTATCCCCATTTTACAGAGGAGGAAACTGAGGTAAATAGAAGCCTAGTGTTACACAGGTAGTGTTTGAGGCTGTATTTAAACTTGGGTCTTCCCAATTTCAAGTCCCGCCCTCTATCTATATATTTATATATTAATTGCCTCCAATTTTAATTGGAAACAAAAAGGATTTAAGTTCCAGTTCTGATTTTGCTATTTATTATCTGTGAGTTTATGGACAAGTCTTTTACTGATATGGAAAATGAGAGGTTTGTAACTAAATGTTTTATAAGGTCCCTTCTAGCTCCAAATTTATGAACTGCTATGGTTAAGACTTGCAAGTCTCTGAAAAAAGGGTTGCTCAATGATGGTTATATGTGTGTGTGTACACACACACACACACACACACACACACACACACATATATATATATATACATATGTATGCATATATATAATGGATTTGGATGTTAAAATGTTTTGTGGGGAGAATACCCTTTTGATCCTGTATAAATGCCTGAGGAACTGGTGGATATTCTTGAGCAGGCAAGATAGGGAAGGAAGATATAGGAATTGTCAGAAACAGAAGTTCATAAATAATATAGTCAGGAAGGAAATGAAAGTTCTTCAAAGTGTGTTTGGGTCTTTCCAGTCAAAAGGTTGTCTCTGACATAAGCACTAAATGGAGGCACTCAAGAAAATACCAAATTTATTCCCTAGTTGTGTGACCCTGGGTAAGTCACTTAACCTCAATTGCTTCAGCAAAAAAAAAAAAAAAGAAAAAGAAAAAAGAAAATAGCAAATTTATTCCTCAACATTGCTTTCTAAATGGATGAAATATACCCATTGTCCAGACATGTATTTGGGCACTAAATCCCTCATTCAGGGTTTGACTTGCATATGTATGTATACAAATATACACATATATTTGGGACAAGAACTGCAGATGGATAAGAAATTGGACTCAGAATTGAATAGGTGGATGGGGCAGCTAGGTGGCGCAGTGGTTAGAGCACCAGCCCTGAAGTCAGGAGGACCTGAGTTCAAATCTGGTCTCAGACACGTCCTAGCTGTGTGACCCTAGGCAAGTCACTTAACCCCAATTGCCTCAGAAAAAAGCAAAAAAATTTTAAAAATTTTAAAAAAAGAATTGAATAGGTGGAAGATATTTGACATCTGGGAAATTCTGCTATGATTTTTAAGTATTCCCAACTACGGCTTAGTGTTAGGCTAATTTTTTTCCTAACACAAATGATCTGCTGGCCATGTTGTGAAGTAAATCATGGAGTTTTATTATGCCTGAGGAATCGAGGTTATGAGTGACTCAAAAGACAATGGATAAACATATTGTGGAAAGTAGACTGTGTCATATTTCCTGTGGTGACCTACATTCGAGAAGTATCATAAAGAGTATGGTAGAAGAAATCATCAGAAATGCAGAATCATCTTGAGGACAGATAGACAGCCTGAGTGTTCTACTAATACTTATGAAATTTGAAAAGCATACAGAATAAATGGAGAATAAATATTTATTAAGTACATGCAAAGCTTTGTGCTAAGTATTGAGGATATAAATTGAAAAGCAAGGTAACTGAATAAGTTTACATTCTAACACATATAGGAGATTTCAGAGGTGAGTCAGATGGAAAAGCTCTATAGTTTTTAGGATGTATGAGCAAAGCAGATGGCAATGCATGTTCTTTTTTCTCAATAGTATTTTATTTTGAAAACCACTTCCCTCAAACAATCCTTCCCCTTTAGAGCCCCACCAACCCCTTTTTCCCCCCTTTCCCTCCTGTTTCCTTATAAGTACGTCTATTATTCCCTCTGAGCCAAATCTGATGAGATGGAGATTAACCCAATTCTCATTCCCCTCCCTTTTCTCCCCTCAATCATTATAGGTTTTCTTTGCCTCTACATGTGATGTAATTTCCCTTATTTTACCTCCTTTTCCTCTTCTTCCAGTGTTATCCCTTTTCTACCTCTAATTTTTTTCAGTTTATCATATCATAATAATCATAAAATCACAATAAACATATCATAATAATCATAAAATCACAGTAATCGTATCATAATCATAATGTAATAATAGATTCATAAAATCAACCCTCATTCTATAAGTATCTATAACATAAATATAGTTCTCAAGAGGTTTTTTTTTTCTTGTTACCTTTTTATGTTTCTCTTGTGTTCTGTGTTTGTAGATCAAATTTTTTGTTCAGTTCTGGTCTTTTCAGTAGAAATAGGTGAAATTCTCCTATATCATTGAATGACCATCTTCTTCCCTGGAAGATAATGCTCATTCTAGCTGGGTAACTTATTCTTGGCTGTAATCCAAGTTCCTTTGCTCTTCGGAATATCTGATTCCAGGCCCTTCGATCCTTCAAAGTAGAAGCTGCTAGGTCCTGTGTGATCCTAATTGTAGCTCCCCGATATTTAAATTGTTTCTTTCTGGCTTCTTGTAATATCTTTTCCTTGGTATGATAGTTCTGGAATTTAGCCATTATATTTCTGGGGGACTTAATTTTTGGGTTTCTTTCAGGAGGTGATCGGTGGATTGTTTCAAGGAGTATTTTGCCTTCTGGGTCTAAAATATCAGGGCAGTTTTCTTTTATGATTTCCTGGAAGATAGTGTCTAGGTTCTTTTTTTCATCATGGCTTTCAGGAAGCCCTATAATCCTTAGATTGTCTCTCCTAGATCTATTTTCCAGGTCAGTTGTTTTTCCTAGGAGATATTTCATGTTTTTCTCTATCTTTTCATATTTTTTTGTTTTTGTTCGACTGATTCTTGAAGTCTTGATGAGTCTTTCATTTCCAATTGTTCGATTCTAATTTTTAATATCTTATTTTCTTCAGTTACTGTTTTTAGTTCCTTTTGCAATTGACCAATTACATTTTTTTGTTCATTGCATTCTTTTTCCATTTTTTCTATTTTATTTTGCAGTGATCTCATTTCGTTTCCCCATGTTTCTTCTAACTCTCTTTTAAGATTTTTTATGCAATCTTCAGAGAAAGCCTTGTGACATGGAAACCACTTTATGTCTCTCTTTGGGGCTTTTTCTGGAGTTGCTTTACCTTTAGGGGCCTCAGGATTTGAGGTCTGTTCTTCCCTCTC
Source organism: Myrmecobius fasciatus (assembly GCA_023553655.1). NCBI lineage: Eukaryota > Metazoa > Chordata > Mammalia > Dasyuromorphia > Myrmecobiidae > Myrmecobius > Myrmecobius fasciatus. The sequence continues at coordinate 115,424 of JAJPUD010004626.1, read as the reverse complement.
TCCAAAAATGTTGTCTATGTGAGAGCTCTTTTTTGTTTTTTATTCATTTTTTTTTTAAGGTGTGAGGTCTGTTTAGGGCAAAGGTGGGACAGCTGCTTTAATTTGCCCTGGGGCAGTTCTGCTGATTGAGTTATTTCAGGAACTGGGCAGTTCTGCTGATTGAATTATTTCAGGTACTGGGCAGCTCCTCTGATTGAATTATTTCTGGTACTGATCAGTCCTGTTGTTTGATTGATTGCTTTAAGGTGCTGTGTAATGGCAGCTAGGTCCGATGCTCATCAGGGCTTCAGTGGTTCACAATCTATCCCCCTCAAAAGGCTGACCCTCCAAACCACCTGCCCACAATCAGGACAGATTGTTCCAAAAGGCCCGCAGAAGACTCCCAGGTGTGTGAAAAGCACAATGCTCCCACTCCTGTTCCGACTCCTGTTCCAGCTCCCTGCTCCAGCTCCCTGCCCCGGTCTCCCTGCGCTGCAGTCTGGGTTCAGTAGACCACCCCCCTGCCCAATTAAAACAGACCTGTTTTGAGGTTCTTCCAGAGTATCTTCTGCTAGAATCGTGTTGTTCTCCAGATATTGTGGTTTTTTTGCTTCAGAATCAGTCTAGAGGCTTCATATGTTGTTGGTTTGAGGGGAGGTTAGAGGAGGTTACAGAGACTCCTGTCTGATCTCCACCACCATGGCTCCACCCCCACAATAGTATTTTATTTTTTCAAATACATGTAAATTATAGTTTTCAACATTCATTTTTGCAAGACCTTGTGTACCAAATTTTTCTTGCCTACCTCTCTTCCCCTACAGCAAGCAATCTGATATAAATTAAACATGTACAATCCTTTTAAACATATTTCCATATTTGCCGTATTGTATAAGAAAAATCAGAACAAGAGGGGAAAAAACCAAGAGAGAGAAAAAAAGCAAACCAAAAAAAAAATACTATGCTTCACTCCTCTTTCAATTTCCATAGTTCTTTCTGGATACAGATGGCATTTTCCATCCCAAATCTATTGGAATTGTCTTGGATCATCACATTCCTGAGAAGAGCTAAGTATTATGGCTGATCATCAAACAGTTTTGCTGTTACTGGGTACAATGTTCTCTTGGTTCTTCTCATTTTACTCAACATCAGTTCATGTAAGTCTTTACAGACTTTTCTGAAATCAGCCTGCTCATCATTTCTTATAGAATAATAATATTCCATTACCTTCTTATACCAATCATTGCCCAATTGATGGATCTCCACTCAATTTCCAGTTCCTTGACACTACAAAAAGAGCTGTTACAAACATTTGTACATGTGGGACCTTTTTCCTCTTTTATGATCTGTTTGGGTTACAGATGCATCTTCTTTAATGTGTTTTTCATTACTAAAAAAATGAATGAAGTTTGCCTCCCAACTTAATGAGTCTCTGTGAAGTATCAATAGAAGAACAAAACTCTTTCCCAGGAACTCGTTATAGGACCAAAATGGGGGGGGGGGGGAATGTGGGAGGGAATCGAGGAGGTAGCTTGCTTTCTAGAGGTGGGACAAATGAAACTATGTTCAGCCCCTGAAAAAGAGGGGATACATTATGGGGAAATCTACTACTATCTGCACCTTTTTCCTGGTTGTTCAAATGGTTTTTTTCCCAAGTAAATTGTAATCATTTCTCTCCAGCTATTCCCTCTTTAGTTATTTTAATTCTATAATGCATACTCTCCTCCTTTATGAGACATAACAACGAAATTGCAATTACTTTCTGAAATCCCTATTTTACTAGGATTTTTAGAAAGATATACACCTCATGAAATTTAATTGATGGTACTTGTTTTTCTTCATTCATAAGTCTGATAAAGAGCTTTATACAAGTACACCTTTGTAAATGTTCTAAGATACAATGCAGTGATGATGGGCTGAGGTGAAGGAGTTTATAATAAAAAAGTATGGGGATTCAGTCATGACATGGACTGGATAATTCCTGCCAGTTCCCAGGCTAAATTGAAAATTGCAACAGGAGAGGGGCGGAGCCAAGATGGCGGAGTGAAAAGGTGACTTTCTGCCTCTCCTCCGATCTTCTCTCAAATCAACAATAAAATAAGCCTCTGAACTGATCTTCAAGTCAACGAACTCAGAAATATTTGGGCACAGTTCTCTGGAGAACTTCATATCAGGTTAGTCGGACTCGGACAGAGAGATAAATAGACGACAACTGTGCAGGCCGGAAGTGAGGGTGGGACTCAGCTCGGCTCACCGTGGAAGAAATTCCAAACTCCAAACTCCAAATTCCAAACACCTGGAGTTTATCTGAGGCACTCGGGACACTCTGCCCTGATTGGGGACAGGTGTTCTGGCAGACTTGCCTTGTTTAAGGAGTAATTTGGACGTAGTCCTAGCCCTCACCAGCCCAGCACCTTAAGTCAACTCGCCGAAGTGCCCCAGGGCAAAGCGTCTTCAGCCGAGGTTTTTTTTTTTTCCCCCTACCTTAAAGAGATATCCACTCTGTCTAAAAAAAAATGATGAAGAAGCAAAAGAGAGCTCTCACCATAGACAGCTTTTATCAAGGCAAAGAAACGACCTCAGATACAGAGGTTTCTTTAGACAAAAATCCAGAAAAAAACAGCCACGACCATCACTGGTCCCCGTTTCAAAAGGCCTTTCTGGAAGATTGCATAAAGAACCTCAAAAGAGAGCTGGAGGATAAATGGGAAAATAAATTGAAATCAGTGCAAGAAGGATACAGTATCTTGCAAGAAGGATATGATGCTCTGCAAAAGAGATATGAAAAAGACACCAATTTATTAAAAAATAAAATTAGTGAAGTGGAAAAAGAGTGCAGTGAACAAATTGGCCAGTTACAAAAGGAACTTAAAAAGGTAACTGAAGAAAACAACACTTTAAAAATAAG
>JAJPUD010004626.1:79964-107014 GCA_023553655.1 Myrmecobius fasciatus | reverse complement strand
TATGGAATATTATTGTTCTGTAAGAAACGACCAGCAGGACGATTTCAGAGAGGCCTGGAGAGACTTGCATGAACTGATGCTGAGTGAAACAAGCAGAACCAGGAGATCATCATGCACAGCAACAACAGTATTACATGATGATCAATTCTGATGGACAAGGCTCTCTGCAATAAAGAATTGTCTCAAACCAGTTCCAGTTATTCACTGAAGAAAACCATATACACCCAGAAAGAGGGACATGAAATATGGGCCACAACGTAACATTTTCATGATCTCTATTGACAGTTGCTTGCATTGTGTTGCCTTTCTCTGATTCTTTTTTTTTCTTGTAGATAGGATTTTTCTTGCATAACTTCTCAAGCATTTCAACATTATTAACATGTAGTGGACTTCCTGCCATCTGGGGGAGGGGAGGGGACTGGGGGTAAAATTTGTATTGGAAAGCTCTGTAAAGATCAAGGTTGGGGAACTACCCATACATATGTTATACAAATAAAAAGCTTAATAAAAAAAAAAAAGAAAAAAAAATTGCAACAGTACTCACTAAGGAGTGAATGGCAGTCATTCATCTGACTGGAATTCAGAGGTTGTCCCTGTGGTGTTGAATGTTGTACATAACAAATGGATATGAGCATCTGATTGACAGTACCTGCTTTAATCCTAAATGTGAAATAGGAGTAGATTCTGATTATAGTGCTGCAAACCCCTTCAGGTATACTCTCCCCTCCCCCTTTCCTTTCATACAAGAAAAATTCTTAAGCATATGCTTCAAGGTGGCGGTATCAGGTGGTCAATGTTCAATAACCAGATCTTCAGAAAAAAAGTTTAAAGTTTAATCTGTATCAATATTTTCTCCATTATTTTCTTAAGTCTAGACAATCAACAAAACAATAAATCAAGCCTGGATTTCCTGTTTTTAGATTTCCAAGATATAAATGGTCACACTAAAATTTTAACAATTAGTTGGTAGTAATACACTCCTGATTGTCTGTCTATCTATACATACATACATACAAAACATACCCATGCACACACATATTTTTTAATCATAGAGCTTAAGTGAAAGTTTATTGAGCAGGGGTAACATGATCAGACTTGCTATAGAAAAATCACTTTCACAGCTGAGTGGAGAATAGGATAAAAGACTATTGCAATTGTTTAGATTAAAGATGATAAAGCCTATACTATTACTGTGCTGAGCTTTATAATCATTGTCCCATTTGATCTTCACAACTCCCTAAGCTAGGTACTCTTACCTCCATTTTGCAGATGCAGAAACTGAAGCAGATAGAGGGTAGTAATTTATCCAGGGTCACACAGTTAGTATATGTTTGAGGCTGTATTTGAACTCAGATCTTCTTGACTCTTGGCCTGAAACTCTATCCACTAAGCCACCTAGCTGCCCTGCCTGCTAGGGTGGTAGCTGTGAAAAGGGAGAGAAGGATTCATATGGAAGCAATGCTACAAAGGTAAAGCAAAATCCATTTTAGAATGATTACAATATGTATGAGAAAGCCCATCTCAGTGAAGTATTAAAGTTCTATTGCTTTGGTCCTGGACAAATTCATAGCAGAACTACAAACTAACCAGCTGTATGAGAGGAGAGGTCAGCTGTCTGCTACCTCCTGTAATATCTGACAGTTCTCCAAAGTGGAGGTACCTATTGTAGACAGACTTCTCAAGAAAGTTATCAATGGCTCCCTATTGCTTCTAAGAAAAAAAACAACTCTTCAGCTTGATATTTAAGGTCTTCTATAACATGGCTCAAATTTGCAATTTTTATATATTTTATATTACTCCATTTCATGTAGCTTTCCCTTCTGAACTCAACATTCTGTTTCTTATCTCCATATTTTGCACAGGACACTCTCTTATGCCTTGAATGTACTCATCTTCACTTGGAATTCCCAGCCTCCTTCAAAGCTCAGCCCAAGTCCTACCTCATATATTTTCTTCCTACTCAAATTCCCTTATTTTTATTCATCTGCATATAGTTGACCATCCTATTCAATATCCTTTTACACTCTTACTTCCAAAATAGAAGATCCCAAGAACATAAATTCTTTCTTTTTTCCCTTTATATCTTCAGAGTCTGGCACAATATAAGCACCTATATAATAAGCCTTTAATAAATGTTTGTTAAACTGAATTGAATAGTATGAAAATTTAAAAGTTGATTCCTGAACGTTTCTATCACTAAAAAGTTTGCAAAATGTTTGGTGATTTTCTGTGTAGATGAGAATGAAAATTTCATGAATGCAGTCAAAAGAGCAAGACATCAATGCTTTCCTAAATCAGTTATAACTGCATACTATTAAATACATTCTCCCCTTGGAAAATGTAAGCAATAATTCTATATATCATCTGTACATTGCCTTCATTTTTGTCAAGACCTGTAATTTCACCAACCAGTGAAAATGCTCATTCTACCAAAAAGGATCAGCAACTCTTCTGCAAATCTATCTTAGAGAATTGTTAAGAGCACTCTGAGGTCAAGTGATTTGCACAAAATCAGGTAACCAATGTGAGTCAGATGCATGACTTTAAATCCAGATCTTCCTGAATCCTAGACTGGCTTGCGAGTGTAAGCTTATTCACTTTATTATAACTGCCTCTAACTTTGGTTGGTTGTTCTCCCTTATTTTTGAAGAGGACCAAAATGACATCACGATGTTAAAGTCAAGTTACAGTGTGTCTGACTGTGGCTGATCAGACCAATACGAGCTCCAAATACTCTGCCACAGGTTGGGCACAAATAATCCAAACAAATATTTGGGGTGGAGTCTCTGTGCATCTCATGTTATCTTCTGAGCTACTTCAATTCTGTTTTGCTCATCCAGCATAGTACCTTCTCTGATGAGAATGGGCAACCCGGTGCCAGTGTCTCCTATGTTGTGCAATCATTTTTAAAGCTTATAAAAGAGACTTTGAGAGTGTTTTTGTATCACTTTTTTTTTCTGATCACCTTATGAGCTCTTGCCTTGTGTGAGTTCTCCTTAAAAAACTCTTTTTGGCCAGCATATATTTAGCATTTGAACAATGTGACCAGCCCAAAAAAGTTGTGTTCTCTGCAGTAGAGTTTGAATGTTGGGTAGTTTACTTTGGGAAAGAACCTCAGTGTTTGGTATCTTATCCTGCCAGGTGATCTTCAAGTCTTCCAAAGACATTCATATAAATAAAATATTAATAATTAGACTATCCTAAGATATTCATGTAGACATCATTTGAAAAATAAGAGGCCCTCTTTTCGTTATATACTAGAAAAATTTTTCCTTCACCTTGGGCAATCAATGAATATAATTATTATTTTGTTGTTGTTGTTGTTGTTGAGGCAATTGGGATTAAGTGACTTGCCCAGAGTCACACAGCCAAGAAGTGTTAAGTGACCGAGGTCCTCCTGAGTTCAGGGCTGGTGTTCTATCTACCATACCAACTAGCTGCCCCTGAATATAACAATTTTCTGGATTTCCTCCTATCTCAGAGATTGAGTGAAAATCAATAAGGTTGAATTTACTTGTTAATGTTTCGCAGCAGCCCTTAGGTTAGAATCTCTAGGAGTCTCTGCATATTTGTGGATTCTCCCTACATTCTTCATTCATTTGCAGAGCCCCTGAGACTCAAGAAGGTAGGAAATTAAAAAAAAATTTTTTTTTTGCTTTTGTAGAACTGCATATAGTGCCCTCTTTTGGATTAAGTGTTTCATTTCAGTGTTAGTATGAATGAAAGTTTACATGTACAAATAAAAAGTCTTTATTTATTATAAGGGTTGAGCCTTGATGTTGTCAGAAAGACTAGGTCCCCATGCTAGCAGGAGGGCTAATCACACCAGTGTGAAGGCAAGATAAGAAAAAAATTCATAATAGCCTGTCCCACTGCTGCTCCCCTTCTTTCTCCCAGGTAGCTTACCTACCCTGGGTAGGTTTTAGATCATGCATCCTAAAGTTTTAGAGCTTTAGACACCTTAAAGACTGTTTATTCTAAGTCTTTCATCTTATAGCTGGAGAAACTGAAAGCTAAGTAACAAGATATTATTAGAGAAAACACATTAGAACTAGTGTCTCCTGATACCTGATCAGTCTTTTTGTTAATTCAGAATCCTGTTAGTTGTTGTCTTTATGTTACTCTCAATAGCCTCATGCATAGAGAATATGGATAGATATGATTACACTTTAAGAGGGAATAGAATCTTCAGGAGGATGGCATTTAAACATTATTCTGCAGAGTTTGATGGCTGGAGGGAGACTGTAATAGAATAGAAAGATTAATATAACTTCTTTGAGAAGAAATTATCTTAACTCTTGAGAAGAGAGCTTATGAAGAGAATTCTTGAGAAAAGACTTTAATTGGCATCCTCAGGGAGATAAAAAGTAGGACCATGTTTCCAGAACTTAAAAGTCAACAGTAGCAGTAACAGTCAAAAGTGACTCTGTAAGCTTAACACAGAAGAGATATTATAATTATTTATAGCTTAGTTTGTTACACTGTTAATAAATCATTTAGCCAGCAACCATAATGTTTATTTAAATTTAGCAAATTAAGAGGATTGATATTCTAAGAGAAGAATGAAAGCTAACGGGAGAAGAAATTTCTCTGCTTTGTATCTAATAAATTGGGGTGGGAACTGCCAATTAGTTAACTGATAATTAATAAGAAAAATGATGCACATTTGTAACAAATGAAGAAATATCAGGGCATATCCTTGAATCTGGGATGAGAATTAAATAAGATAATGATTTAGTAGCTGTGAGGGAGGGATCATCATTCCAACTTGACTACACATGGGATCTTTTTGACCTTGAAACTCTCCTACATATACAATGCTTTCTGATAATTTGTGTCTATATTCGATTTTTTTTAGTCAAATGGTTCTCAGATGTTTAATCTTCATTTTCAAGCCCATGGAACGTGCAGTTGCTTTTAAGCTAATGTAGAACTGCCTGGTAATTCTTCTAATTAACACTTATAAACCAATTTTTAAAGCTTCGGGGAGGTAGCTGGGCAGGAGGGTAATGAGGACCTGTGCAACAGAACACCATTCTCAGTGTATATATAATGTACTTTCTCTGTTCCCAGATCATGAGGAAGAGACTGAGGAGGCTGATTTTGGAAAAATAAAATGATAGTTAATGAAAGCTCTTGGCTCCCCAACTTGGAGTATATGCAGACATTTTTGTAACAGGTTTCAGTCATCTCATCATTACTGAGTGAAAGATTGATTGGCTGCTGAGTCAGTGCATTGAAGAAGCACTAATTGATCAGATAAAATTTCCTTCTCTTCTGGTCTATCTGTATTTGACCAAAAGGCTTCTGTATGGTCCCCCATGACATGTGATCTGAGATATGGGTCTCTATTTTTTTGCTTCTTCGTGTTTGTTCTTCACTGCATTTTGGTAAAGGAGTAGTAGAGACATCTATGACTTTGTGGGCCTTGAAGATTCAGATGTATGGAACTAGAATGCATTTAAGAATTTGTAGCCAGCTGATTTCCATCCAGCTAGCACAGGTCAGGAGGAGATTGATCAGGGAGCCAAAGATGTTGAGCTTTTCAAGCAAGGGAGTGTTATTGTCCATAGGCTGTGCCAAATTTGGATGGGAGCTCAATGGAGCAAATGGAGCCATGTAGGAACTGCTCTAAGTCTGAGCTTACTTTTTTTTCCTCAGGAGAATGAGATAGTATGGTGGAAAGTGTGCTCTAGGATACTGAGGGGAAATGCTTCTACTTTTGTTCTTGCTATGTTTTCTCAGTACATATCTCTTTGAAAAAGCTAATTGACATTAATTAACTAAATGATACTGGAGCACCAATCACTCGTTATTGAGTAGGACACGCCAGAATGGGATCTTGACCTGACAGCATTAGAGAAAGAAACCATCAATACTTCAAGGGCATACCTCTAAAACCTTAGGGGAAGAGATAGCCTAATTCTAGAAAATCTGATTCATCAGTGTGAGTGAGAGTTGGAATTAGATTCCTCAGAATTTATATGGGCACAGGAATAAATTATAGTTTTACTGGAGCCTGCTTTATCTCTGTTACTGCCCCCAGTATGATTTTCCTCTAGCTCCAAAAATTTTATCAGTTGGCTAATCACAAAGTAGTGAAATAAAACTTGCATTGGCAGCCCTTAATTCCTGAGAACAGGGGGCCTCATGTGGGGCCTGAGAATTCAAATAATTATGTTCTTTGGGCTTCCATTTGAACCCCCTTGAGTGGTAATAGTCTTATAATCACCTCCCAGTGCCAGGTTGCTTTGAAGCCATGCAACACCTCTGTGACTACTGGGTTCTGGAACTTTGAGAGAGAATTGTAGGAATTTTGGATTGTTTTCATTGTATTTTACCATTGGCTGACAGATTGGCTTAATCATGAATGATGATGTTTTTAGTGCTGAATTGTGAGCTCTGTTCAAAGTCTTGGTTCAGTGGTTGAGTTTTGCTGTTAAGCTCATCTACCATGGGGAAAACTAAACCTGAATCAACATACAGTCCATCATGTTCTAATTTTCCCCAGAGTAGCTGATATATAGTACATTTGGTTGACTGGGAACAAATGCTGTCATGCCTTATGAAACGGGATGACACTGAAGCCAAATTGTTTTCTGAAATTTTTAGTTCAGACTTTGGATAAAGAAAAGCAAAATATCCAAGCCAAAAGCAAAAAGGCAGTACTTGTAACTCCTTCCCAGACTTCACTTTCCTTCCTTCATCAGCTAGTGAGGTAAACATAGTATAGAAATAGGCAGAACTTAGTAATAAATTAGTTTTTAATTTGGCTTGTTGTAAGTTATGGAGAGAATTTTGAGTAAGAAGCATGTATCATGCCATTGATTTTCTTTCTTTAAACCCACAGTGTCAGAACTGGAAGGGACCACAGAAATAATTTAGTTTAACTGATACCTGAACAAGAATTGCCTCTACAAGTTGACTGATGAATATTTTCTTCTAGATTTTGCTTTAAGGCTTCCAGTGAGAGGATGACCCAATCTATCTCCTGAAGCATCCCATTTCATTTTTTAAAATGCCTTTAATAGTTGAGAAAATGCTTTTTATCAAACTTTAATCCACCTCCCTCCAAGTTCTGAGCATTGTATCTCTAGGGTAAGCAGAATAAATTTAATCTTCTTCAGACAAAACAATCTTTCAAATACTTATATACAGCTAACATTTTCTCTTAAGGTCATTTCTTCTCTACTCTAAGTATCACTTGTTTCTTTAATCTACCACATGGGGTGTGATTTTTAAGACTTTTCACTATTCTAGTTATCATTCTCTAGATCATCTCCAGTTTATTCACTTCATTCATAAGATGTAGCAATTAGAACTAAACACAATACTCTAAATGTTGTTTGATCCGGGTATAGTGGGGTTATCATTACCTTTCTTTTCCCTCAAGGAAGCCTAACATTTTATTAACTTTTGTTGCTGCCCTATCACACTACTGATTCATATGGAGCTTGAAGTCCACGAAAATTGTTCCGTTGGTAGATCAGGAGGGTGTTTTAATATAGTTTGCCCAGATTTTTAGCAAAGCATTAAATAATTACCACATATTAATCTTTTGGAAAAAGTAGAGAGATATGGGCTATATGAGAGTATAATAACATAGATCTGGAACTGGTTGAATAGTCAGCCTTAATGAGTAGTTGTTAATAGTTCAATGTTGACTTGGCAAGATATCTACAATGGAGAGCTCCAGGGATCTGTGCTTGGCTTTGATCTACTTAACATTTTAATCAATTACTTAAATAAAGCTTTAGATACCATGTTCATCAATTTTGCAGAATTCTAAGTGGATCACAGTCAGAATTCAAAGAAATCATGTCAGACTAGAGAAATGACTAAGTCAATAAGATGAAATTCAAGAAGTATAAAATTAAAATCTTACATGAATTTAAAAAATAAACTTTGTGGTTAGAGAACAATTTGTTTAAAATAAAATCTGGAAGCTTTCATCAATTTCAATCTCAATATGAAGTTAATAGTTTTGCTATGGTGGTCAGTAATGCTAATGAAATCCTGGTCATCATTAAGAATCTTAATTTTCAGGGATGAGAAAATAATAGTTGAACTATAATCTGTTGTCCAGAGGATGGCAACCAAGATAATGCGAGGTCTTGGGTCCAAATGATATGAAGTTGAAGGGGGAACATGGAAGCTGTCTTCAAGTATTTGAAGATTAGCTAAGTAAACAAGGAATTATACTTTTTCTGTTTAATACCAGAAGGCAGAACTGGGAACAATGTATGAAAGTTTCAGGATGGCAAATTAAGGGTTTATGTTAAAGGAAGAAGTGTCTGAAGCAATTAGAATTGTTTGTAAGAGGAAGGGGCTTTTCAGAAAAATAGTCCCTCTCCAGAGGTTTTCAAGTACAGGTTATAGGACTATTTGTCCAGTAGTGAATTTTCCTTGAGACAGGGAAGGAAGGGAAAGGAATATGGATTGGAGCAGATGACCCTTGAGATCCATTCTTACTTCTGAAATTCTGTGATTCAGGAATGTTGTCACCTTTGCTAGGTCTAAGGGATACAAAGACAGGAATACAATAGTTCCTGACCTCAAGGAATTTATATTCTACTGAGAAAATATATCATGTACGTTGATAATAAAAGGTAATTTGAGAACATCATTTGGGTAAAGAGGGAAGGATTCACAGAAAATGCCTAATGAAGACTAGTCAGAGCAACTGAATACTAGACTTTGGATTTGGAGCTCTTCTCTTCCCCATCCCTAATGCCCCGGATTCCATTGAAACTCTATTCTAATTCAATCAGCAATGCTACAGCTTGATATTCTATGTTTTACTTAGAACATGAACATTCTTATTTTGGATCATCTGATACCAGTTCCTGTGTTTGACTGTATCTGAGGGTCATTACAGTCTTCTGATTAGACATGATGTATCCCTTATCATCTTGGGATGTGAGTTCAGTCAGGATCCAGAAGGTACCATCATTGGGTATTTACAGTTCTTGGTGCTTGGCCCAAGCACACTTCTTGTTTAGTGCTTAAGAAAAAACTAAAGCCATACTCTGCCTTCTCAGAACACTTCAGGAGAAGTGCATCATTCACATGGTACTTTACTCTCATACTTTGATTAGGAAGCTCCCAACTCCTTCTTTCTGAATTGGAAATGGAATGGAAACATTGGCAATCTCAGGAAAATACTTTGCTGCTCCTACTTCCTGAGTATATGTTTTATCACTGACCCTTTTCATGGATTTTATCTTCTTTGAATTTTATGGTTTATCTCATGATATTGTACCTACTGTTCCTGATATAATAGTAATAATAATAATAGTTAACCTTTATATAGCTTTGTAAGATTTGCAAAGCACTTTACATATGTTAACTCTTTTGATTCTCACACCTACCTTATGAAATAAATATTATTGTTAGTCCCATTTCACAGATAAAAAAAAAAACTGAGTCACAGTGAGGTTAATTGACCTTCTGAGGTCACATAGTTGGTGTCTAAGGCAAGATTTAAATTAGTCTTCCAAATTCCAAGATCCTCATTCTCTCTACTGTGCAACCCAGCTTAACATATACTATGAGATAACAATTATAATATTTTTTGTACTGTCTATTGTAGTTTGTCCAAGTAAGAACATGAAGTTTTCTACCATTATGTCCTTTTTGGTTAAAATCCTTTTTGATTAGATTTGAAAAATTTTAAGAAAATAACATTTTACTAGGCCTTTTTAGACGTATTTCATTCTTGTCACATACCTCGTTATTCCTTATTCTTTTTTCCAGCTTTTTATTTTCAGAATATATGCATAGTTTTTAATATTCATCCTTGCAAAATCTTGTTTTAATTTTTTCTCCTTCCCTTCTCCTCACACACTTCCTTAGATATCAAGTAATCCAAAATGTGTTAAACATGTGCAATTCTTTTATACATATTTCCACAATTATCATGCTGCAAAAGAAAAATCAGATCAAAAAGGAAAAAAAGAAAAAGAAAACAAAAAAGCAAAAAATAACAAAAAGATAAAAGTACTTTGTTGTGATCCACATTCAATTCCCACAGTTCTCTCTCTGGGTGCAGATGGCTTTCTCCATCCCAAATCTATTGGAATTGGCCTGAATCACCTCACTGTTGAAAAGAGCTACATCCATCAGAGGTGATCATCACATAATCTTGTTGCTGTTGGTTCTTTTCGTTTCACTAGCATCAGTTCATGTAAGTCTCTCCAGGCTTTTCTGAAATCATCCAGCTGATAGTTTTTTACAGAACAATAATATTCCATAATATTCATATACCATAACTTATTCAGCCATTCTTCAACTGTAGGGCGTCCATTTAATTTCTAGTTCCTTGTCTCTACAAAAAGGGTTATTACAAACATTTTTGTGCATGTGAATCCCTTTGCCTTTTTAATGATCTCTTTGGTATACAGACCCAATAGAGACACTGCTGGATCAAAGGGTATGCCCAGTTTGGTAACCCTTTGGGCATAGTTCCATATTGCTCTTCAGAATACCTCATATTCTTTCCTGTAGCATCTACCACTACAATAATGAATACATCTAAAAAGTATACATAGCCATGTGATTTTTAAAAAAATTAATCACTCATTCCCTCCAAGAGGCTTCACGTGGTTGGGTAGGTATCCCCCACTCAAAGGTGGATTTGAAGTCCATCAGCTACCCTCAACATGGCTTGCTGAACCAGAACTTGGGTAATGATATGTTTTCCTGAGGGGCAGCTTCTGTGCATGCTGCAGCTTCTTGGAATCACAGGTAAGAATTTGGTGATGGACACCAAACATGGGTGAGTAGCCCTGAAATGGCTCAGCAAGACTTCTCACCAGAAAGAGATGGAAGCAGAGTCTGTGGAGTGCTCAGAGCTTGGTCAGACATAGCAGAAACCAAGGTCATCCACTGCATGCTGGGCCACTGCCAGTCATCTTGACTTTTGTCTAATTATTGAACACCAGTGGCTGTAGAAGAGTGACACTTATGATTCTGTGCAATCTACCTCACAAATCAAATTCAAAAAATATCAGCCATCATCCACTACTTCATCCACCTTGAAGTCCTGTTGCAACTAGTGAATGACAAAGCAGCAGGTGTGAATATACCGAGAGTTGTAACTAGTGCCTTCTAAATTTGTATTGGTCTGATCAGTCTGATTTTACTGACTCCAAAATTAAAATGTCATTGGTCTTCTTTGAAAATGAAAAATGAACAGCAAAGAGGATCTATATATAAGAGAAACTACAAGGAATAGAGTATATCATGAGGAGCAAGATTGGGAAAATGGCACCCTCCTTATGGGAGCTGCTATCTTTTCTTCCTCCATCAGCTGTGGTGGAACTATGATACATAGGCAATCTGTATTTCATGGGAAGAAAATTCTTTAAATCTACTTGGTAACATAGGAACAAAAAAAGAAATTATACGTGTTACTACAGAAATATAGACAAAGTATTATACCAAAAGAAATACATAATGTTTGTATTTATATTATATATTTTACACAGACATATATGTATGTAGAGATATAGATACATATCTGATAGTAATAGGAATATGGAAGCAATACCATATTAGATACTATCCTCCTACTATAGAGATTTTGTTCTGATTTAAAGGTCCTAAGTGAATTCCCATTGTTTGTTTTTCACTGGGAATGATATGAAGAAACAGATTCTAGATTTTTGGCCTACTTGCTGCTCAAGGAAAATTGTGATCTGGAAAATGTTCATCTACTGATGTTAACATGCTTTGATTCATCTCTACTATTCTAAGTAAAGCTTGTATTCAAATAAACCTTTTTAAAAGCATTTAAGGAAACACAGAAGCAATGAAGGAAGAAAACTAGTAGTACGGTGTTGGGCTAAACATCTGATTGATTGAAACACCAACTGACACCTTATTAGAACTTTGACAAGCCACATCAATGGACAGAGTCAAAGTGATTGGCAACCAGCTGCTTGGAGAGCCAGAAGGAACAGCAAGATTAACAGTTACTTCAAACCAATGGCTCTCAAACTTTTGTTCTCAATACTTTTATTCTATTAAAATTATTAAGGATCTGCCTAAAGAGTTTTTGTTTTTGTGGGCTATATTTATAGATATTCATCATATTGGAAATAAAAATTGAAGTGTCCAAAATTTCTGGACATACCTTGAGAATCACTGCCCTAAAGCACCATCTGAATTGATTGGTGCCTATCATTTAGATAACAGCCACATATCTAGCTAGTTTCCTAACTGTCAAACAGAACCAGTCAGATTTCCCAGGACTTTTAGTAACATTGTATAGTTCAGGGTTCTGAGACCTGTGCTTAGAGAAAATCTTTTTAAACTAGCTGTCCATATACCAAATCTGCCTTCCTTTCCTGAAGTCCTTCCTTGAGTCTACAGCAGTAATGAAAACATCACTTATATCCTTATTGTCTTTAATGTCTTTCCATAATTTCTCATTTTTTTCTAGATTCCTCTGGGTAGTATTGTTTCTGACCATACAAATCAACAGAAAAAAAAGTTTGACAAATTTGGAGGGTCTCTCCATTTTTTGAATGTAGGTCTCAATAGGGTAATATAATTATTGTTATCATCAAGTTGACGAATGTTGTCATTCAGTCGGTTCAGCCTGTCTTACTCTTGATGACCTCATTTGGTATTTTTTTGGGGGGGGCAAAGATACTGAAGTAGTTTGCCTTTTCTTTCTACAGCTCTTTTTACAGAAGAGAAAACTAAGATAAACAGATTAAGTGATTTGCCCAGTGTCACATAGATAGTAAATGTCTGAGGCTGGATTTGAACTCACCTATTCTTGACTCTGGGTCTGGTGCTCTATCCATTGTATTACATAGCTACCCCAAGTTGATGAATATTCACCTCAGGATCCCAAAACAGGAAATCACCAACCATCATTTCACTAATTTTTTTTGCCCTCAGGCCTTTACCAGATGATGTCTCAATTGATATAATATTTGTGGATCCACTTCACCATTCTTTGAAAATCAATATTAGCAAATTCTTTCTCTTTTGGAAAATCTTTTATATATTACTTAATTCCTGTGTATAATTGTCTTTCTTCTACCCTCCAATCTCCTGACACAGATATCTCCTTTGTCCTTTGAGGTCCTTTCCCCCTCCTGTTTATGTTTATTTTTAAGGAACATTTGGTTCTCCTTTATAACCTGGAAAACTACTGTTTTATTCTTTCCATTTTCAGTTAGTGCTTTCTTGGCACTTGTGGAAAGACAAACAACATTGCATTATAAATGCCGATCATTTCACAAGCCTCCATGCTCTACAATCTTATTGGAAAAAAAATCCTTTGGTCTTTTGTCATTTTAGCCCAAATACATCTGTGATCTCAATAATTTGTGTCTTTCCTCCAATGATAAATATGACAACTCATTAATGTTTGTCTATCCTATGCAACTTATACTTGTATTTGTTGTTGATTATAAGAAAGCATTTGAATTGGTGGCTCTTTTCCAAAAAGCTGCCTCCCCTATCACAAAATAATTCAAAATTCCTTGGAAAGTAAAATATAACTTTCTCAACTACTTTCTGATCATAAACAGAAAGGGAGACATAAAATAAAGATGTTGCTGACCAAAGCTGTTCACCTCCATGACTGATAACATTCTCAAATGTAGATTGAAGAGAGGGAAATTTTATGAATCATAAAACACTTCCAAGTGCTTCTGTTTGCTATTCTTAGTATTCATAATTCTCT
Source organism: Myrmecobius fasciatus (assembly GCA_023553655.1). NCBI lineage: Eukaryota > Metazoa > Chordata > Mammalia > Dasyuromorphia > Myrmecobiidae > Myrmecobius > Myrmecobius fasciatus. Next base: position 93,309 of record JAJPUD010004626.1, on the reverse strand, counting down.
GATTTAGTCCCTTTCCTGCAGCTCTTTCACTAGTCCTTGTGCTTTAGGAATCATGAGTCCTGATTGTCTATGATGTTTTTACTTCCATGACCTTTTGACTGCCAGAATGCTAGAATTTTTGACACAGGTGAAGCAAAGAAATTAGGGAAGAGCATAGAGAATATTCTCAAATGAGGATAGCACTAATCTTGAAGAGTAGAATAGTAGCTTTTTGTCATTCTACTTGTTTTAAATTTCTTTCCTTAACAGTAAAAAAAATGTGTGTCCTTTGAGGTCAAGTTGCCTCAATATATTCATTTCCTTCAAAGCATGAATGCTTACATAAGTAAGAATTTTTTTTGATTCTCCATTAGCTAAATTTTTGCTAAAATACTACAGTAAAAATGTTAGTTTGGAGATGTGAAAACTTGCTTGTAGAAAATAAGCAAATGTTGGGGAAAAGACCAGAGAGAGAAAGATCACTTAGCCTGAATAGGAAGATGAAGGGAACCCTCATAACTTCAAACAGGAAAATTCTTCTTCAAAGACACAGCAATTAGCTAGTTTCTGAATGTGGCAAAAAAAAAGGAGTAGTATTCCACAGCTGGGCATAGTAAAAACAGCAGCAGCAATAATAATAACTTGTATGTGTATAGAATTCAAAGTACTTTACTCATGTTTAATCATTTGATTCTTACAATAATAGAGTTGGTATTATTTTCATTTTATAGATGAGGAAATTGAGGTGCAGAAAAGCTTCAAATCATTTTCCTGTCATTCTAGCTACTCCTGTAGCTGAAGTTGGAGGATCTCAGGAGTTCAAGAGTTCTGGATTATACTGTACCATGTCAAAAAAAGGTTTTGGTGTTTCAAACCACTTCCAACTGTTCAGTGAAGAAAGCCATATACATCCAGGGAGAGGGATATGAGATGTGGACCACAACATAACATTTTCTTGCTCTCGATTGATGTTTGCTTACATTGTGTTTCCTTTCTCTGATTTTTTTTTCTTGTAGATAAGATTTTTCTTGCACAACAAGATAAGTGTGGAAATATGTATACATATATTCGATTTGTCAAGTATTTTAACATAATTAACATGTAGTGGATATCCTGCCATCTAGGGGAGGGGTGGGGACTAGGGGGGAAAAATCTGTAACGGAAAGCTTTGTAAGGGTCGATGTTGAAAAATTACCCATACATATGTTTTGCAAATAAAAAGTTTTAATTAAAAAAAAAGGTTTTGGCATTGTTAGTCACCAAGACCCCAAGAGAGCACCACGTTACTTAAAGAGGGATGAAATATCCTATATATGGCATGTACTTGTGTAGGAGGGATGTAGGGTATATTCAGGGAAGACTAATAGCTCTGAGGTGAGGACTGCTGGACCCTTCACAGGACTACTTTCCACCTTTGGTGTCTACCTGATCCATCTAACTCTTACCTATAAGTCTTGATGCAAGGGTACTTAATCCAAATAGCAGTCCTGAGTAAAACAAGGCTGGCAAATGAAGGCTGGACACATCTTTTTTTTCTGGAGTTTTCATAGTGAAAGGGAGCACTATGAAGCTAGTGTAGGTTTTGCAATCAAAACTAATCTAGTGAGCAAGCTCACATGCTTTCCAAAAGGAGTGAATACTAGGTGCTCATAACAATGTAATTGCCACTTGCAGGAAAATGCCATGTTACCATCATCAATGCTTACTGCTACCACCATTACAAACTCTGATAAGGTCAAAGAAAATTTTATGAAGATCTGGAAACCCTTATCATTAATGTGCCATACTTATAATTCTGGGTAACTTTAATGCTAAAGTAGGTTCAAACTACAGATGTGGCAGGAAATCCTTGGGGGGAATGGAATTGGGGACAGAAACAGTCATTTACTATTGAAGATGTGCATCTCATGAGCTTCTCATCTCCATCACTGTATTTTATTTATCTAAATGCAGTAAAACTTCATGGATGCACCCTTGGCATTTAATAGACTACGTGATTGTGAGGAGAAAGACAGGATGTGAGAGTAGCAAAAGCAATGTTGTGATGCAGAATGTTGGACTGATCATAGACTTATTCTCTCCAAGTTGAATATTTGCACTCAACAAAAGCAGAGGCCCCCAAACAAAAAGAACTAGAAGAATAACTGTTCAGAGTTTAGTGGGCTTCTCTGAGAGGAAACAATTTGTTGTCAACTTGGAGGGCATGTTGAGCAAACGCACAGTTGGCAACAATGGAACAGAAAAGGAGTGGGCAGCTTTCAGAGATTTGGTGCAGAGTGCTGCATTTGCTCATCTAGTTCAGGACACTCACAAACATCAAGACTGGCTTGATGAAAATGATGGGAAAATTCAAAAGCTGCTAAATGAAAAATAAGAACTCCACAGGGTGTGCCAGAAGGGAAGTTAATTCATCTCTAAGAAGGTAGCATTCATTTCCATCAAAAATAAAATACTGGAAATTTAGAGAGATGCAGGGTTCTTGGCTCAGTAAGAAAGGATGAAATTCAGTTTTACACTGGTAGTAACAATCCGAAGGGTTTTTATGATGCACTGGAACTATTTATGGGCCAAAGTGCTACAGTGAATCTCAACTACCCAGTGCTAGAGGCGCCACACTGATTTATGATAAGGACATGATCCTAGAGAGAAGGGCTGGAAACATTTCCATAAATGTTTTCAACAAACCATCAAATGCTGAAGCTAGTGACTATTTACAATAAGTTGAAATCAATCACTCCCTAGCTGAAGTTCCAACTAAAAAAGAGGTATTGAATGCCATTAAGCTCCTTTCATATGTTAAAGCACCTGGCACTTATTCTATTCCAAATGAGATTTACAAGGTAGGAGGGGTCCATTGCTCATACAATAGCTGACTGAAATCTTCCAGATTATTTGGCAAGAGGAAGTTATGACCCAGGAGTCCAAGGATGCCCCATTATCCATCTTTTTAAAGGAAAAGGGAATATATTGCCCTGTGATAACTGCAGAGGGATCTTTCTTAGTCCTTGCTGGAAAGATTCTTGCCAGAGTCCTTCTCAATATGCTGACCCAACACTTGGAAAAAGGTCATCTACCTGAGAGCCAGTGTGTCTTCAGAGGGGCCAAGGAACAGTTGACATTGTGTTTGCTGCCTTACAATTCCAGGAGCAGAGCAGAGGTTGTATACAACATTTGTAGATCTGACCAAGCCTTTGACACTGCCAGTCATGAGAGCATGGAAAATGATGTCAGCATTTGGTTGCCCAGAGAAGTCCATCAGGACTTCAGTTCATGTGTCAATTTCATGATGCCATGCTTACCATGAACAATGCTCGGGAGCTTTCCCAATCACAAAAGGAGGGAAACAAGACTTTTTGGTGTGGTGTTTTTAGCCATGTTGTCAAAGCCTTCAATGAGGACAAACATAGAATCAAAGTCAGCTACCACACTGATGGTAAATTCAAATTAAAACTTGAAAAGGAGACAAGCCAAAACTAAAGTGGAAGAAGTGTTGGTGCATGATTTTTTGTTTGTAAGTGACTGTATACTCAATGAAGTCTCCGAAGCCACGGTGCAACAAAGGATGAATCGATTCTCAGCTGCTAGTGTTAATTTTAGCTTCACAATTAACATCAAGAAAACACAGGTCCTCCATCACCCAGCACCACACCATCCATATATGAAACCCTCATTTACAGCAAATGGTGAAGTTTTGAACGCAACGTATAAGTTCTCTTTCATTGGCGGCATACTTCCAAGAAATGTCCACATTGATAAAGAGATTGATACTGATACCTCGGTGTTTGGGAAGCTCCAAAGGCAAGTGTGGGAGAGAAGACGTATTAGACTGACTATCAACCTAAAGGTCTACAGAGCTGTTGTGCTGATGTCATTGTTCTAAGCCTGTGAAACCTGGACAATGCCATATCAGGAAAACGAATGCCTTCCATTAGAATTGTCTTCTGAAGACTTTGAAGATCACCTGGCAAGATACCAGACATTGAGGTCCTTTCTTGAACTAAACTGACATTCAAACTATATTGCAGAGAGCCCAACTCCATTGGGCTGGCCACATTGTTCAAATATCAAACATACACTTTCCAAAAAGATTATTTTATGGAGAACTCACACAAGGTGGTCAGAAAAAGCAATGCAAGGACATTTTCAAGGTCTCTCTTAAATACTTTAGAAGTAATTGCATGACTTGGGAGACATTGGTGCAGGACCACCCAGCATAGCATGTCTTCATCAGAGAAGATGCTGTGCTGTGATGAGCAAAACAGAATTGAATCAGTTAAGAAGAAACATGAGATATGCAAAGTTAGAAAGTCCACCCCAAATGTTCTTAGGGACTATTTGTATCTGATCTGTGGCAGAGCACTCTGAGCTTGTTTTGGTCTGATCAGCCACAGTCAGACACACTGTAACTTGACTCCAACATAGGGATGTCATTTTGGTCCTTTTAGAGAATAAAAAACAATAATTAACCAACCAACAACTTGTATAGGTCTATGGTTTTTTTTTGTTTTGTTTTGTTTTGTTTTAAATCCATACATTTGAAAGCTTTGATTTAATGGTATTGATGGATATTAGATTGAAATAGTACTTTAAGGAAAAACTCACATTTAGAAAGAAGTGGGTTTTTTAATTATAATTATTACTACATATTATAACTTGGGGCAGCTAGGTGGTGCAGTGGATAGAGCACTGGACTTAGAATCAAAAAGATTCATCTTCATGAGTTCAAATCTAGCCTCAGACACATGCTAGCTATGTAAGCCTGGACAAGTCACTTAACCCCATTTCTTCATCTATAAAATGATCTGGAGAAGAAAATGACAGACCATTCCAATATTTTACCAAGATAACTCCAAATGTGATCATGGAGAATTAGATGCGACTGAAGTAAATAACAACATGAGAACTTGAGTCTATTTGAATGAATGACATTTGAGATTAATTTTGCTTGGAATAACTGTCTAATTACATTTGCTTAAATTGTCTCATTTCTATTTTTTCCCATATGATATAAAGTCTGAATGATTGGAAACAGGGGGAGGGAAGGACTACTCTGAGTATACATTTTAATGCTGAAACCTATCATTTATATTTGAAAAAACAGACTCGAGCAAAAAATGGAGAGGAACTTGGTTTTTTCAGTTTGAAAAGTTGAAAACTGTAAGTAGGAATATTTTTCTTCTGTCTAGGAGTATTTATATTGGACTCATTGGAAACCAATTGAATTTTATTATCATCTAACCAGCTATATTTTTCATTGTCACAGTTTTCCACCACACAAAGTAAAGAAGAATGGGAAAATATTGCTGTTTTTCACTCTGTCCAGATACAAGATTTCATTTCATTACTGAATTGCAAGTCAGACTTGCAGCAAAGATGAATCACACAGTGATTTTATCAGTGTTCTGATTTGGTCCATTTTACTTTGCCAGTGTATTGCTAGAAAATATAATCAGAGACCAAATGATAGTCATTAACATTTGTCAGATGTCAGAATTGAATTTCAATTATTCACACTTTCCTCCTCTCAAGGTATCATGAATATTAATAACTGATTGTGGTTAGACTGCTTATCCTGTGCCTTAGGTATTAGAATGAAATTTATGACAAGAAATTAGCAGGAAATTTCCACATTAATAAGTGATCATTCATAAGTTCTCTATGGTCTCTTCCACCTACTAAAATTCTATGATCTATGGTACCAAGGAATCACCACCATATCCTCAATGGATTTCTATTGTTTTATTGAATGGATTTTTAAAATAGCTAAGTCATGAGGATGTGATGTAATATTTATGCCTGCCACAGTGTAGTCAATGTACTAAGTACAGGAATACAAAACACAAATGAAGGCCACATTATAGGATTAGATCTAAAATTAGTGTTATTTGGTATACTCAAAATTAGTTTCCTCTTTGTATAGATGATGTAGGGCAGCAACAGGAACTATTGGCAACATCCTTTCTTATCACACAGGCTCATAACTTTAAGATACTACTGGGAATTAAGCCAGGAATGACAACTGGGGCACATCCCACATGTTAAATTACAAAAATTTCTTTCTAGAAGTGATATATTTGCAGGCAGAGAAATAACTCAGTTTGAAAATCTCCTTCTGTAAAGATGTTTAAGATACAAGATCACAGAATTTCTTGCAAAAAGGGAATGGCTCACACCAGAGTACATTAGGAGCTGGATCCCAGGAAATTCACTCAGTCCAAGCAGTCAACTGGTTCTGAATAGCCAACAGGTGTTGAGTCTGTAGCATTTTAATATTAGTAACAGTATTAATAATAATTGTGGTAAAATAACCCTCGGGTGATATAATTAGAGAGTCCAGTCTCAACTGAAAACCTTTCTGTAGTCACAGAATCTTTACCTTTGGGAATAAAGCAAATCATTGAATCTACTATTTTATTTTGAATGAAAAAAAGCCTTGAATTGTAAACTACTTTTTGAATCAAAAGTCATGACTTGTTATTCAGTTCAAATAAACACATACTTCTTGAATATCGTTTTTTTTTTGTTAAAGCTTTTTATTTACAAAACATGCGTAATTTTTCAACATTGACCCTTGCAAAGCTTTCTGTTACAAAATTTTTCCTCCTTCCCCCCACCTCCTCCCCTAGATGGCAGGAAGTCTAATACATGTTAATTATGTTAAAATACTTGACAAATCGAATATGTGTATACATAGTTATACAGTTATCTTGCTGTACAAGAAAAAATGGATCTACAAGAAAAAAAAAATCTGAGAAGGGAAACAAAATGCAAATAAACATCAACAGAGTGAAAATGCTATGTTGTGGTCCACACTCAGATCCCACAGACCTCTCCCTGGGTGTATATGGCTTTCTTCATCACTGAACAATTGGAACTGGTTTGAAACATTTCATTGTTGAAGAGAGCCATATCCATCAGAATTGATCATCATATAGTATTGTTGTTGCCGTGTACACTGATTTCCTGGTTCTGCTCATTTTACTCAGCATCAGTTCATGTAAATCTCTCCAGGCCTCTCTGAAATCATCTTGCTGGTCATTTCTTACAGAACAATAATATTCCATAACATTCACTCATATACCATAATTTGTTTAGCCATTCTCCAAATGATGGACATCCATTCAGTTTCCAGTTTCTAGCCACTACAAAAAGGGCTGCCACAAACATTTTTGCACATGTGGGGCCCTTTTCTTTCTTTAAGATCTCTTTGGGATCTTTGGAGAATTGCCTACAGGACTAAAAGATTACTTGATTTGCCTCAGGTTACTTGGCTAGTATGTGTCTAGGGTGGGACTTGAGCCCATATCTTCCTAGCTTCAAACTATTTCTCTATCCATTATACAACACAGCCTTCTAATAGGGGAAAAGATATGAAAAGAAACATGAAAAAGAAACAAATTAAGTAATTATTAAGTAATTTAATTAATATGGAAATTTATACAGAAGTGTCCTCTGAACAAAGGAAAAATGATTGATGGATGGAGCCAGATGTGGAAGGTGACAGCATAAGCAGAAGCATAGCAAAGCATAAGCAAAAGGATACTTAAGCAAAGGAGGAAGGAGTGGTTTGAGAGGAATGAGGTTGAAAGAACAGACTATATATTCTCAATAAAATATTAAAATCAAGGGATATCAAGGTTAGTAAGGGGAAGTGAAAAGATCAGGGATAGCATACCACCCAAAGATAAAAGGATTTCTGAATAGTACAGAGGTCCCAACTTGGATTATATAATCAATTAATCAAGTGTTTATTAAATAATTTTTATGCTTGTCATAGTGTAGGCATTATGTAAACCGCTAGGAATATAAAGGCACAATCCCTGCAAAGCTAGTTTTCAACATTCACCTTTTCAAAACCCTGTGTTCTAAAATTTTCTCCCTCCCTCCACCCCAGACAGCAAGCAATCCAATATAGGTTAAATGTGTAATTCTTTTAAAAATATTTCCATATTTGTCATGCTGTTCAAGAAAAGTCATAGCAAAGCATGAGAAAGAAAATAACAGGCAAACAACAAAAGGTGAAAATAGTATGTTTCAATCTGTGTTTAGTCTCCATAGTTCTCTCTATCACGTCTATTAGAATTGCCTCGAATTGCCTCACTGTTGAAAAGAGCCAAGTCCTTGATAGTTGATCATAACATAAAATAACACTTGTGTGGAATCCAGCTACAGAATACAGAGGAAAGGCTTATGGTCTTAAGATTCAGCATTAGCATGGGTGTTATTTTGTCTGATTAGAACTATGTTTCTTGATAGCAGGGACTGGCTTGATTTTTTTGTTTCTATCTCCAATACTTATCAAACTATTCTTTTGCCTAAAAGACTATTTTACTGAGACCCACAAGGCAGATACTCATGTGATATTCAGAAGAAGAGATATAAGGACCCTTTTATGGTTTCTCTATGGTTTCTTGTAGATTTGTGAACCACCTGCCTAAAATTATCTATGACTACATATCTCTATCCCTAGTCTCCCTCTTGAGCTACAGTCCTGCATCATAAATTGCCTATTAAACATTTCATACAGGCTTCTCTAAAGGCATCTCAAATTCAATACATCCAAAATAGAAATCATTATTCCTCTCCCATTATTCCTTCCTGACTTCAGTTAGAATGCTCTATACACCATGGTACCCATTTTCTCCAGTGATGATGGTTTCAATTATTCCATCTTGCTTATAACACGTCTTTTTTTCTTTTTTTTTTTAAATTTTATTTGCATAACATATGTGTGGGTAATTCTTCAACATAAACCCTTGCATAGCTTTCTGTTACAAATTTTCCCCCCTACTCCCCACCCCTCCCCTAGATGGCAGGATATCCACTACATGTTAATTATGTTAAAATATTGGCAAATCGAATATATGTATACATATTTCCAAACTTATTGTTGTGCAAGAAAAATCTTATCTACACAAAAGACATATCAGATAAAGGAAACACAATGTAAGCAAACATCAATCAAGAGTATGAGAATGTTATGTTGTGGTCCACATTTCACATCTCTCTCTCTGGGTGTATATGGCTTTCTTCAGTGAACAATTAGAAGTGGTTTGAAACATTTCATTGTTGAAGAGAGTCATGTCCATCAGAATTGATCGTCAAATAGTATTGTTGCTGCCATATATAATGATCTCCTGGTTCTGCTCATTTCACTCAGCATCCGTTCATGCAAGTCTCTCCAGGCCTCTCTGAAATCATCCTGCTGGTCGTTTCTTACAGAACAATAATATTCCATGATATTCATATACCATAATTTATTCAGCCATTCTCCAATTGAAGGGCATCTATTCAGTTTCCAGTTTCTAGCCACTACAAAAAGGGCTGCCACAAACATTCTTGCACATGTGGGTCCCTTTCCTTCCTTTATGATTTCTTTGGGATATAAGCACAATAGAAATGCCGCTAGGCCAAAGGGTGTGCACAGTTTGATAGCATTTTGAACATAGTTCCAAATTGCTCTCCAGAATGGCTGGATCCATTCACAGCTCCACCAACAATGCATCAGTGTCCCAGGCTTCCCACATCCCCTCCAACATTCATCATTAACTTTGCCTGTCATTTTAGCCAATCTGACAGGTAACACATCTTTTTTTTTCACTGAGGTTGTCACAATATTCTATTTGTGGTTGTAAAAAAGCCCTGCTTTTTGAAATAACTATACAATCTTTTCTTTCATTTCTTATGGTTGATTAGAAATCATATATAAGTAAAGTTATTTTTCCTTAATATGTGAAGATTAAATTCTTGTAAAATTATTTTTAAAATTTTTTAATTTAAATTTTTAAAAATTTAGTATATTATTTTTCCAAGTTCCATGTAAAACAATTTTAACATTTGTTTTTAAAAACTTTAAATTCCAAATTCTTTCCCTTCCTCCCTCCTCAGCATTATCCTCCCATTGAAAAGACACATGTGAAGTTATGCAAAACATTTCCATGAAAGTCATGTTGCAAAAGAAAACATAGATCTCCTCCCCCCAAAAAAATCACTTAAGAAAAAATTTTTTAAAATATGTTTCAATCTGTATTTAGACACAATCAATTCTTTCTATGTGAGGAGTAAAATTATCTCATCTACAAGTAGAGACACTGAGGCAGTGTCTTTATTAAAGGGTCTATGGTCCCCTTTAATGAAGTGGATTCCAGATCTGTCTCATGATCTGAGATGCCTCCTCCTTCCAGGGTCCTATTTTTATAGGGCTAGATGACCTGTCATTCCAGAACAGCTATACAAAATACAGAATAATTACACTGAATAAACAAAATAGGCTTACTTTGGCACATAGATGACACAGCAGACAGGGCACTGGATTCAGGAGGACCTGAGTTTAAATCCAGCCTCAGATATTTAACACTTCCTAGATATATGATCCTGAGGAAGTCACTTAACCCCAACTGCCATACCCACACATAAAAAAAACTCACAAGAATAAGCAAAATAATGTGTAAGCAGGATCACAATTTGGATGAAGCAAGAAATATCTCTGCATAAGATGGACAAACTTCTCCTTAATTTGGGCAGGAGCAAATGGTGCAAGCTATCACAGTTAGTGATTAAGTGGTCATAAGATGGTCACTTTCTCCTATTGGGCAAATGATTGGTCCAGAGGTACAATAATATTTGGGGGGACTTTCCATGTAACTGTCACCTCTGCTAAGCTCGACTTGGTCATCATCACAGGGCAAAACAAGGGTGAAGGACCTTTAGTTAAATTCCTATAGTTAAGCAAATGAACTTAGAATCTGCAGCTCACAGTTCTGAAGCCTTCTATACAGAACTTTGATATGATTATGTCAAATTGATTAATACTGATTGGAATAGAGTAGGGATCCAAAATGAATTACTTCTCTCACCCAAGTATGAATAGCATTTTTCATTATAAGTCCTTCCAAGTAGTTTTGGATCATTGTATTGCTAAGAATAACAAAGTCATTTACAGCAGATCATCCCACAACATTGCTGTTGTATTGTATGCAGTACATTTCACTTTGTGAAATCATCTCCCACAGAACAATAGTATTCCATCCCAATCCTATACCACAACTTATTTAGCCATCCCCCCATTTGACAGGCATCCCTTCAATTCCAATTCTTTGCCCTGAGAAAAGACCTGTATAAATACTTTAGTACTTTTCCTTTTTTTAAAAAACAAAAATCTCTTTTGGATTATATGCCTAGTAATGGTATTGTTAAGTCAAAGAATATGCATGATTTTATAGTCCTTTGAACATAGTTCCAAATTGCTCTACAGAATGGTTGAATTTTTTCACAGTTCCACCAACAAAGCATTAGTGTCTCATTTTCCCTACGTTTCCTCTAATAGTTGTCATTTCCATTTTCTGGCGCATTAGTCAATCTAAGAGATATGAGGTAATATCTCAGATTGTTTAAATATGCATTTCTCCAATCAGAGAGAGTATTTTTATATGACTATAAATGGCTTGATTAGTTTATCTGAAAACTGCTCATATCTTTTGATCATTTATCAATTGGGGAATAGATCTTATTTCTTTTAAATTCTCTCAGTTTCCTATATGTTTGAGAAATGTGGCCTTATCAAAGAAATTTGCTTCAAAATTTTTTCATAATTACTATTGCTAATTTCCTTTTACTCTATTCTCTCTCTCCTTTTACCCTGTCCCTCCTCAAAAATGTTTTGCTTCTGACCACCCCTTCCTTGAATATGCCTTCCCTGCTATCACCTTTCCTCCTTTTCATATTCCCTTCCTCTCCCACTTTACAGAAGATTAAGATAAATGCTTATATCCATGTTGAATATGTATGTTATTTCTTCTTTGAGTCAATTCTGATGAGGGTAAGGTTCACTCACTCTCCTCTCCTCCTTTTCTTCCATCATAAAAGCTTTTATGGCTCTTTTATGGCAGATAATTTATGCAATTCTACCTCTCACTATCCTTTTCTTCCAGTGCATTCCTCTCATCCCTTAATTTTATTTTTTAAGATATTATCTTTCATATTTAACTCACACCTGTGCCTTCTGTATGTGTGTATGTATGTATGTGTGTGTGTGTGTGTGTGTGTGTGTGTGTGTGTGTATTCTTTCTAATGGCCAGAATAATGAGAAAGTTCTTATGAGTTACAAGTATTATCCTCCTATTTCGAAATATAAACAGATTAACCTTATTAAGAATCTTATGATTTCCCTTTCATGATTGCCCTATTATGCTTCTTCTGAGACTTAGATTTGAAAGTAAAATTGTATATTCAGCTCTGGTCTTTTCATCACAAATATATGAAAGTCTTCTGTTTTATTGAATATTCCCCTTTCCCCCTGAAAGATTATATTCAGTTTTGCTGGGTAGGTGATTTTTAGTTGTAATCCTAGCTCTTTTGCTCTCTGAAATATCATATTCTAAGCCCCCTAGTCTGTTAATATAACTCTTACATTATGCTGACTGTGGCTCTATTATACTTGAATTGTTTCTTTCTGGATGCTTGCGATATTTTTTCTTGACCTAGGAGTTCAAGATTTTGTCTATAATATTCCTGAGAATTTTCATCTTGGTGGCGGAGCCAAGATGGCGGAGTGAAAAGGTGACTTTCTGCCTCTCCTCCGAACTTCTCTCAAATCAACAATAAAATAAGCCTCCGAACTGATCTTCAAGTCAACGAACTCAGAAATATTTGGGCACAGCTCTCTGGATAACTTCATATCAGGTTAGTCGGACTCGGACAGAGAGATAAATAGATGACAACTGTGCAGGCCGGAAGTGAGGGTGGGACTCAGCTCGGCTCATCTTGGAAGAAATTCCAAACTCCAAACTCCAAATTCCAAACACCTGGAGCTTATCTGAGGCACTCGGGACACTCTGCCCTGATTGGGGACAGGTGTTCTGGCAGATTTGCCTTGTTTAAGGAGTAATTCGGACTTAATCCTAGCCCCCACCGGCCCAGCACCTTAAGTCAACTTGCCGAAGTGCCCCAGGGCAAAGCTTTTTGCAGCCGCCGCTTTTTTTTCCCCTACCTTAAAGAGATATCCACACTGTCTAAAAAAAAAAAAAAAATATGATGAAGAAGCAAAAGAAAGCTCTCACCATAGACAGCTTTTATCAAGGCAAAGAAACGACCGCAGAGCCAGAGGTTCCTTTAGACAAAAATCCAGAGAACATCAGCCAGGACCATCACTGGTCCCCTTTTCAAAAGGCCTTTCTGGAAGACTGCATAAAGAACCTCAAAAGAGAGCTGGAGGATAAATGGGAAAATAAACTGAAATCAGTGCAAGAAGGATATGATGCCCTGCGAAAGAGATATGAAAAAGACACCAATTTATTAAAAAATAAAATTAGTGAAGTGGAAAAAGAGTGCAAGGAATAAATTGGCCAGTTACAAAAGGAGCTTAAAA